>CAIGQQ010035257.1:4818317-4855206 GCA_903798035.1 Danio albolineatus | reverse complement strand
AATAATAATAATAATAATAATAATAATAATAATAATAATAATAATAAACAGTTTATTGTTTTTCTCCTCACCATCAGTGCAGAAGTGCAGTAGTTCCTGTGCTCTGGTCAGTTGATCAGTGGTGCTTTCTGTATGTCTGGACATCAGGCTGGTCCACTCATGGCTTTGTTTCATGATGTCTGCTTCAGTTTTGACAGCATCAATGTCATCCAGGACCTGAGGAATTCATTTATTCATACCATTTATATGGATTTGCATACTCTTTATATTTGAGAACTAAATATGCCTGCTTAAAGCCTAACATACAAACGAATAGCCTTTTTTTAACCCGTTTATTGCACCTTGCATATGTATTTATGTTATATGTACTTATCCAGCATGTGTTTTACGCAGCAGATGCCCTTCCAGCTGCAACCCATCACTGGGAATTATCTATACTCATTGACACACATGCTCTACAGACAATTTAGCTTACCCAATTCACCTACACCACAAGTCTTTCTGGAGCACACGGAGGAAACCCACGCGAACATGGGGAGAACATGCAAACTCCACACAGAAATGCCAACTGACCCAGCCAAGGCTCGAACCAGCAACCTTTCTGCTGTGAGGTGATCATGCAACTCTCTGCGCCACCGTGACGCCCCAAAATGTATTATTCTAGCATTCAAATCAGTAAAGCACATGTAATGTATCATTCCCTGAACAAGGGCCATTTTACAATGATACTCAAAGCCTGTTAGCATATTAGCATAAACTGTAAATCAGAAAACGCAAATAATAATAAACATCAGGTTTTTCAGAAATGTTTTAATCGTGTTAAAAATGCAAGGCCTTAGAAATGTGCATATTATATATAATGCAGTGAGATAAAAACAAAATCAGTGTATCCAAGAGAGCAAACATTTGAATGTCCTTTCAAATATTTATCGATGACATTTATGTGTTTGCAAGCAAGGCCCAGTTTTCATCTTGCTTTAAAATGCATTTTCGTTTAAGACGCATTACTTTTTCCAACCGCTATACCATGCATTCAAATTTGATTTCTCTGAGCATTTGTGCATTTGTGTGAAGCCTTATTTCACTTTCAAAAGTGGGCTCAATGCAAAACAATTGAGTTGTTGCACTATTAAGCTGATCATACTATTTTGTGCTTTGGTACACCGCAACATAATAAAATAACTTCTTTGGTGCACTTTCTCACAACACATTAACAATCATGTTAGGTCATCAGGTGGAGGGGGGTTGACCTTTTGTGGCTGTTCAACTGTTTAATTTACACTTATTTATATGACAGCAATCTGATCAAATATGTTTTCAACTGCATCTGATAGTGGATAAAAAAAAGATTGCCATTTTAGACCCTATTAGCATCTGTTTTTAGATTTGTCCACAACTGGTGAAAGCGAATCTCAATAGATGTAAACTCGGAGGGATCGGATTCTTTTTTTTTTTTATGTCATTTAGTCCATTCACACACTCACAGGAAGTGGTTGGAGTCTCCTTGCTCTCTCATCATGGTGATTGATTAGGAGAGTGTTTCTGCGTTTCGGATTAGTACTTATGGAGCTGTCCTTCATCCCGAGATCCTCCATCAATTCCTGCCATTGCACAAATAGATTTTATGCCAATTATAGATTGATTTAGAAACCCTCTTTTATTTGTTTTGGTTGTTGTACCAATCATATGATTCATTTAGGCTATTTATTTACCTTCTTGTGCTCTTCATCCTGTGGCAAACTCAGCACAGATGAGAGCATGTAACTCATGAGATCTTGGTCTGATCTATTAAAGCGCTCATCTGAATCACACAATCCTTCTTTGGTTTCCTGTTCTGAGGCTAAAACCTAAACATCACACAGGAAGTCACAGGACAAGTTTACCAGCCACATTTTCAAAGAAATCACTCGTGAACAGTGTTTCGCTAGTATCGCATGTTTACCCATTTGATCATAAAACCAGTGCACAGATGTTGCGACTTAGTTTTATGATTAGATCTAAAGCTTTTTGCACTTTAATTTTGTGCACTCACATTCTGTATGCATTGGAAATATATCTCTTAGAGATGAATGTTATCTTGAGATTCTAAAAGTTCCTTCACCTGCTCTAGCATGCAATGTAATATAAGCGGTACAGATGTGATTTCAGCAGGAACCCTCTTCAGTAGGTCACAGTAGTATCTCATATCAACCTCTATGGTCAGAACAGGAGATTCTGGTTTTGTGAAAGAAACACAAAGGTTAAGTTTCATTTTGCATAATAAATGCATTATGGACACCAATTTAGTGTCTGTATCAAATGAAAAATTACAAAATTAAAGTAAAACATCAAAATATCTGTAAATCAATGTTCCATCATCATTCAGTGTAAATAAATAAATAAATAAATAAATAAATAATCCGTATAAGTAAACATACTAAGTGATTGTTAATTGAAATGATTCAAAATCAAAACATTAAGTTTGTAATTACAGTTAATTAGTGTCACAATTAATTTGAATTTATTAAAATCTTTCTTGTTCTTCACATGCCTGTCAAATGTTTTGATATATAAAGCATTGTTGTACTAAATTACTTTATAATGGCTGTCTGCTGTAAATCGTGTTAAACATTTGTGTACGATTTATTATTTTTGCTATTATTTTTTTATACTTATTTATTGAGTTTTGCATTTACAGTTTAAAGCAGTACCCTTCCCCTACCACAGCCACAGCATTGAAAAAAGGGTATACACACACACGTATATATACACATACATAAGAGGTCAGATTCTAATGCATGGAAAACAATTAAAACTGCATTCCACTTTTATTGTTTTTACCCTTTAGATCTAACCATAATGGTTGAACAGTATAGCTGTGCTGTGCCATACAGTGTGGCCATGTGCTAATCAAGTAATATATATACAAAACCTGAGAATCAGTGTACCTTGTCTTATACCAGGATCTTCTTCTGACGCTATTTTCTTCCTTGGTGTTTGTACAACCTAAAACATAATCTATTTCAAATATCAGCAACAAGAAACAACTACATCCTGCCACAAGATACTTCTGAAATGAGCTTTCTACTTAATCTGTCAAATTGCCAGCACTACTACCAGTAAAGGTAGTTGTGTACCTCAGTGGAGCTCTGCGGTCGGGACTGCTGGATGGGAGTGCTGGATCTGCAGGCTGCTGGCACTTGAATCAGCCTCATGTTGCTGAGATAATGGCAGTACTGTCTCCTCCAGTCCAGGCTGTCATACACCACACATGCCACCCCTTCAAATATATCAGCTCCAAATGCCAGCTACAGACAGTAGTAGATGACAGATGGAATCAAAATGTCATAATGTAAAAATATCTGTTTTACTTCGCATAAATGATCTGCTCAAGGGCTTAACACATTACAACAAAATTGAAACAGTCCATTTATAAAAGCTTATATTATTATAAAATCATCTATAAGCTTTATTTATTGGCATTTGTGGTTTTATTGACCTTCATAGAATCTTTTCATCATACAAATGTTTTTCAAATTTAAAAAAGGGCCTTTAGATCATTTAAATGTTCTTGTTCTTTTAAGAAGCTCGAACTGAAAGATTCATTAGGAAACCAAAACTTATTCTATGGCTAGTGTTGCCAGATTGGGTGGTTTTGAATTTGATTTTGCAGGTAAAAAATGGCATAGGCGGGTTGGCAAAATTTAGGTGGTTTTGAAACGTAAATTTAATATGCAACTTATTTAACAAAACATAACTGTGTTATCCTACTTCATTCAGTTAGTAGTGACCGCTCAGCACAAACCGTGTGCATAGGGCCCACCCGCTAGAGAACGTGAAGGTGAAGTTGTATCAAAATTTGACCCACTGGACAAGTCTGACTCCCAATCGTGTGCACGCACATCACACTGTGCCTGCAGTTAAACTCACAGCGGTATATCATAACACTTATCGATCATTTTTTCCGCAACTGACAACAAGAACAAACATAGAAGCATTGTCTGATTGACAAACAGCACCTATAAAGTTCAAAAGAATTTAAAATTCTAAATAGGGTGAATTTACACCCCATTTCAAAAGTAAAACATACTCTAATAGGTAGTGTAATCTACACAACATGATCCAGTTAGTTTGTAGTTCTGTGACTGCTGGTTTTCCTTGCTGTATGGTTAAAATTATGACAGTTAAACTAACTAGGATAATTTAGATTTAAATAAATTAAATTATTTTTTTGTGTGTGTGTTTGGGTGGGTTTTGGACAGCTTTTGGGCTGGAAAAAGTCCGCTATATCTGGTAAAACTGTCTATGGCAAAAAACAGTTTTCAGATCTTTTTTTGAGAGTTTATGTGGTACAAAAAATGTGGACTTGATCTCCATTTACCATTGCTTCAGTGTTACCCTTATCCTGGGGCAGCAGCTGAATCTTCACACTATAGTTCAACCTGGCCACATCACTGAGTCTGCATCCCATATTCTCGCTGTTCAGGACTTGATCCAACTGCTTCCAGAAAACATCTAGCTCCTGCTGTCTCTTTTGCTTCAGAGTATCAACTTCTATGCACATGAAATGTTAAAACGAGAATCGTACATTTTAATACCAAATCCAGCGTTCTCAATGTACTGTGTAATTTACTATGGAACATATACATGTAAAAACAGTATCTTGCCCTGGTCTTCATTTGACTGGTGATCCTCCTTTGCCTCTGTTTCCTCTGGAGCCTCTGATTGTTCATCTCTCTGTAAACCCAGTTTAATAACATTGGACACATGGATACCCATTGAGTCCAGCACTGAGATCAGAAGGGGTTCATAGAATCCTACTATCAGGATGTAGTGCTGCGGACCATCATCAGGCTCATCGTCTAGACAGACATGTTTAAAGTAAACATCAAAACACTGTAAACATTGTAAAACCAGATTTGGGGGCAAAGGTAGGTTAGTGTTCATTTGTGGTCAGGCCTCGCCTATATATTTGATTGTGTTTTCCTCCTCCCCTCTGCGCTTGAGTTTGGTTTCTTTGGTGGGAACTGGAATGTCAGCAGCTTTTTTCCCCTTGGCCGCTCCTTTACCTCCCTGATCCTTGTTGGCAGAATTCAGCCTTGCTTTAACGTAAGCATTCTCCTCTACAGCCTGAAATATTCATATTCTGTTTTACTTTTTATTGGAGAAAAAGTTAATTAAAAAAATGTAAGCACACTCTCCTACTGTAGATTAGAATTAATTTATTGCTAAATAAATATGTAATCTTTAACTCAATTAAAGAAAAACTAAACTTCTCCAGCATATTATAGATATTTGTTGCGAACACTATTATTCACAATTATTTAAATACTGTTATCAGTGTGTAGAACGTTGTTTTGTATCATGCAGCAGAAATCCAGTGTTCAGAATGAATAATAACACAATATACTTTAACAAATTGCAATCTTTTTAAAATCTGGGTAAAAGCCACTCACTTTTTGCTCAGTGGCCCTCCTTGCAATGTCATTGTTTTTGATGATCAGAAGTTGAAATTTGATTAATTTTGCTATCAGATCCACAGTCATTTCCTCTCCAGCATCCATCACAGTCTTTGCAACTTCAGTCACCTAAAGAATCAAAAATTACATAATGCTGAAAACATGCATGGAATTATAGGAGATATTGGTAATGATTCTGGCAACTTTGTAGGCCATTTCCGCAATGAACACATTGTCACGCACAACAATCCATGTTTGAGAGGATTTGAGTTTTGTGACATTACGCTGCTAGAAGTAGCCAACACAAGATGTACTATGGTCATCATAAATTGATGGACATGGGCAGCAATAAAACTCAGGTGAAGTTTAAACATACAATTGGTAGCAAAGTGTACCCGTAAACATCCCACACACACCATTAATTCACCAGCAGTGGTCATGAACCATTAAAAGCATAGTTTGCCCAAAATTAAAATTTTTGGGTCATCATTTACTGACCCTCCACTTATATGAAACATATTTGCGTTTCTTTCTTTTTATAAACAGAAAAAAATATATTTTGAAAAAAGTTGGAAACTGTTGACTTCCAAAAATCTTTTTCCTACAAATGGCTGCTAATATCCAACACTTTACAAAATATCTTCTTTTGTGGTCAGTGGAAAAAAAGGAACTTGTCATAACCAGTTGGAACCACAAGAGGGAGTGTAAATTGTGATTATGTTTTCATTTTGGGGTGAACAATACCATTAATTCTATGCAGGATGGATACATGATTTCATGTTGTTTACACCAAACTCTAACTCTACCATCCGAGTGTCTCAGCAGAAATCGCAACACAGTAGACCAGGAAATTTTTTCAGTTTTCAAATTTTGTTCAATTTTAGTCTGAATCGCAGCCTCATTTTCTGGTTCTTAGCTAAGAATGGAACGGTGTGGTCTTTGTTGCTGTAGCTCATCTGCTTCAAGGTTGGAGGCATTTTATGCATTCAGAGATGTTCTTCTGTAGACCTCAGTTGTCACTAATGGTTATTTTAGTGATGCAACCTTTACCTTTCTGTTGGTTTTGCCCACATGCTGCTAACTTTTGTTTTGACTTTTTAGTACCATTCTCTGTAAATTCACAGCAGATTAGGCGTTTGTGAAGTACTCGTCTCGTACCAACAACCATGCAACATTTATTATTACATTTAATTATTAAAACTATTAAATTATAATGATATAAATAAAATGTATTCCCCAATCATAGTTATTTTGAACTTCAGTAGAGCATCCATCTACATGCATAATTTTTTTGCTGCCTTGTGATTTGGGTGAAAAACAGTTAGCAAATAGTAGTACCAAATAAAATGGCCAGTAACTGTAACTCTGATCTTTACCTACCTCAAAAAACATGGGAACATCTTTGGTCTTTCTTGTCTTTGGGTTTCCCAGTTCATTGATCTGTCACAAAAGACAGCAGCTGATTCTATTTTTTCCTTTTCAAAGTACTCTTTGACATGAATAATCACTGGACACAAACTATATTTCAGACCTTTTCTAGAGTGTCCTGCCAGGACAGCACACTGAAGAGCCTGCGCAGGGGCTGTTGGACTGCCTGCATTAGGGGACCGATGAGCTGTTCATCCTCTGCTCTCTCCACCTGCACCACAGACAGACTGACCCTCCACTCATTCTAGAGTCATGGATGAATGAAAGAAGAAAATATTTTTCAGTCCATTGAAACAATATTCTGCATGCTTTACAAACAATAAACATTGAATTGTATAGTAATCAAGTATACTTTTAATCTGCCATTAAAATGTTTGTTGCAACCAGGTTAGTAAGTGATGATAAAGTAAATGACTAAATGATAAGAGCATATGTCTGCATTAAAAATACTATAGTAATTTGCAGTAAATACAATAGTGTTTTTGAGCTAAACTATTGTAAAGTTGTAATCTTTTGTGATAACAATACAATAAATGACCCAATATTATAGGTTTTCAACAGCTGTATAAATTATACTACAGTATACCACCGTTTAGTTTTTACTAAAGTATTTATTACGTTATTTACGTCATTAGTTCACGCTAGTTAATTATACAGTAAGTACGTTCACTATCAGTTTACGATAGTTAATTATACACTATGTAGAATTCATTAACATAGTGTTGTGAATGCTATCATAAAAAACAGTACAACATACTTTGCTGTAGTATGGTTCAAAAACACTATAGTATTTATTATTATTATTACTATAAATTACTATAGTTGTTCTTCGTGTAAGTTAGGAGAGAAGAAAATATTTTTCAGTCCATTGAAACAATATTCTGCATGCTTTACAAACAATAAACTTTGCAATGTAAAGTAATCAAGTATACTTTTATACAATCTGCCATTAAAATGTTTGTAGCAACCAGGTTAGTAAGTGATGATAAAGTAAATGACTAAATGATATGAGCATACGTCCAAATATAAAAATACTACAGTAATTTGTAGTAAATACTATAGTGTTTTTGAGCTATACTATTGTAAAGTTGTAATCTGTTGTCGTAATAATACAACAAATGACCCAATATTATATAAGGTTTTCAACAGATGTATAAATTATACTAGAGTACACCACCGTTTAGTTAATACTTAAGTATTTATTACGTTATTTACGTTTTTCACGATAGTTAAATATACAGTAATTATGCTCACTATCAGTTTACGATAGTTAATTATACAGTATTCATTGATTGTTGTGAATGCTATCATAAAAACAGGACAACAAACTTTGCTGTAGTACGGTTCAAAAACACTATAGTATTCACTATAAATTACTATAGTAATTCTTCATGTAAGATAGGAAAGAGTCTAATTAAAATACGTAAGATAATCTAGAAAACATAGGATATTAAAGAAGAACAACAGTGACAATACATAGGTAATTTATATATTTTACCTCTTCAAATACAGCAGTAGAAAGAGCTGTTTCCCAGCTTTTATTAGCAGCAGCTGGCCCAGTTGGAGTTGCTCCAGACGGAGTACTACTTTTTATTCGTTTGGGGGGCATATTTAGTCTAATTTCATTAAATTCACGGATTACACTTTAAAAATGACGTCGCTTGTGATAGCTAACACCACTGACTAAGCATTCAGTAACTATTATTTCATTTTAATGTGTAAACTCTAACAAAGGTTTGCTCGTCAGTATGAAGTTTCCAAAAGCGTCGTGGTAACCTATGGAAACCAAACAGGCTTGCGCGTTTTGTGCGACGATCGTTTCATCAAAGTCTAGATGGGATACATCCGCGAATCAACATAGCATAATTTCTGTGACACTGTACAACAATAGTGAATATTTTAAATTACTGTGAGGACTGCATTTAGGGTTGGGGTAGAGGTAGGTGTTCATAAAATAAATGTCAATGAGTAATTTAATAAATAGCATGAAAAATTCTCATTATAATTACTATTTTTACTTTACAATCAGGGTTGTGTTGAGCACTGGGCTAGGGCTATGCGTTAATAAAATACGGATAATGGGTAATTTAATCAATAATATAAATAATTATCGTTAACTTCCTGCCGAAGCTGTATCTGTTCTTGCAACAGCCCGTTCGTTTTAAACCTCTGAGCATGCGCAGACCGGATATAGACAGTAACGTCACTGTCGTGCGACAGCGCTGAACATGGCGAGCAGCAAAAAAAGTACACTTATTTCTTCACTAGCCGCATATGGTGATGATTCTGAGCAGGATTCAGATCCAGACACAGATGATCAAGGTAAATAGTCTGATAAATGTTAGCAAAAGCTCGTGAGTACCTTGAGTTTGTTACGCGTATGGATTTGTTGTCTGTGTAGTGTTGAACGTAAGCGGCACGACGACTGACAGTAATGCAGATAATGTTTATTTGGAAATAGCTTACATTGTAAGCAATATTATTTTTATGTACTCAAATCAATGTATTTTCTTTATAGCAGGAGTTGTAAGGGTTTACTTTAGGATGCTTTAAGGTTTACAGGTAGGTACTGTAGAGGACAGTACGCTGTGGCCTATTTTATTTACCTTGATGATAATAATAATGTATATTTAAAAATATCTTAGTTTGACTTTTTATTTAACTTTAAGATTAAATAAAGAAGTTTAAGATTCTAATATTTTGTTACATCAGTAAAATTGGCGGTAGTTATCAGTATCATGCCAAATAAAACGATGCATGTCATATGAGAAATTGATGTCCTGTTTGTGTTAGTTACGGATTTACAGTTGTAACAGGTGTTGTTGCTGTGTCCAATATTGGGGTAAAGCTGTTTTTATATTTGCACATTCTGACTTTCTCCTTAATATTATATTTTCAGAAAAATCCCAATTTAGAAGTTACAAATGGTAAGTTTTATATTAATATGTAGGATATTAGCAGCCAAAGAATATCTAAGTACAACATTGTTCACAGTAGTTAAATAGTGTTAATGTTGTTTTGAAGTCATACTTGCATGCTATTTCTGACCAAATATTCAAAACAGCGTGGTAAACCCCATCAACAAATGTGTGAATATAGTGTGTGAAACAACATCAACAAATGCGTGAATATAAAACCAACTTTAATGAATATAAAACCAACATCTTTGTCTAGGTGTTAAATCACAACTCAACTATTGTGTATTTATGAGATTTTTTTTATTGTATCATTTTGTTCAATAGTATACTATGAGGCTTTTTAAAAGCTGTTATTTTCCATTACCAGTTAAATTCTCAATAACATGCTAAGCCTGAACAGAAAGTCATAAAGTCAAAATTCAAGATCAACTTGTGGCATTAAAAAAAAAAAAAAAAAAAAAAAATATATATATATATATATATATTTTTTTTTTTTCTCAGGTTTTGCACTTCAATAAAACAATGTTCTATACGTTAGTTCAACATTGATTTTGCTTACTGATAATTTAACTATGAATAATTAACCGAGTTTATGCTTAAAACAAAAACAAGTGTCATCAGTGGGATATGTCATTTACTTTTTATGTTCGAATGAAAGTGAGATTTCTGAATGCACGTTTTTTATTTTAATCACTAAACTTTATGTTCATCATTTTATTAGGAAACAAGTTGACATCTTATGTCATACTGTCTTTGTCATACTTCAATCTTTTTAAGTTTGAGTGAGAAGGAACATAACTTTTGTTTTACCTTCTGGCCACACTGTAAAAAATGACTTTATATATACAATGGTTTGAGAGCGGAGTTATCCTGAGCTTAGGATATATATTATAAAATACATTGAGCATTGAAGCAAAACTGTAGATTGAAATTTTAAAGTGAATAATAATGGATCTGAAGCATATTGTAGTTTACTGAACTGCACTTTAATGTACTTTTTAAATGTACAAAATGATTTTATTCACAAATGTGTTTAACCCTGTGTTAACCCTGGCCCTGTGTTAACTGTTTTTAATGAGCATCATCAGTTTTTTTTTGTCTAGTGTTAATTGAAATATCTTTCATAATTTATTTAGATATTGTCATTAGGATAGCTCTGATGTGTATCTAATGTGATAGCCATGGAGTTAAAAGTGAATAAATGAATATATAAATAAATGAATAATATTAAAAATAAAAAAAAGTTACTTTTCAATATGTAGTATGTTGGTTTACACATAGATTTTAGAGGAGTGGAAGTCATTTGGAATGGCAAGTTAATTTAGTGTTTGTGATTGTTATTGCTGAGAACTGAAAAAAAGCTTAATTTTCTTGACAGATTCTCATGGCGGTTTGGTATCTGCTAGTTATGGAGAGGATGAAGTGAGTCGTGTGGAGGAGGCAGAGGAGAAACCCTCAGAGAATGAGGACAGCGATGAGGACAGCACTAGAAATTCGGTCAGTTTTTACCACAACCTTTAGTTGAAGTGTCAAACTATTACATTCACAAAGACTCGTATTCTTGTGAATTTTACTGCAAATCTAATAGAATTTTAAATGCATTTAATTGTAGGGGACCTCAGTTAATTGTAATAAAATTATAACACCACATTCCTTTAAACAAATTCATTTTTGGGAAAAATAAATATAAGATTTTCTCTTCATTTGAAATCTTTTATATTACATTTCCATTACCATTAAAATATTTAATGTAATTTGTAAATATTTCTTAGAAGAAAGGCTCTCAAAATGCAGATGTCACGTCCTCATGATTTTTCCCAGCCAAAACGTCCAATGTGTTTCACATAAATATCAGTCTACAGGCTTTCATAGACAAAGTCAAGTCAAAGTCTCATTTTTAATTTCATTTTTAAAAGCTGTTTGTGTATTGTCATGCCTGCCAATAAATACAATTTGTGACATAATAGTTCATTTTTTTCATGAAAGCAAAAATGCTTTGACATATTGATCACAAAGCCCTGACACAATATGCCTTCTTTATTGTTGGTGGTTTTCCCTCTTGGGAGCAGGTTGCAGGGCAAAAAAAAGCTTAGTGTGTGAGAGAAACCTTTGCACACTTAAATTCTGAGAAAATCTAAATAAGCACCTCAGCTCTCAAAACAGAGTAAACATAGTGACTGTATTTATGCATACTGAACAATTCCATAAAAATATCAACCTTTCCTTAAAGTTTTCACCAAAATACGGAAACGGAAAAAAGTTTTTTGTGTAAGCAAGGATTTTACAGTGCTTTAGAATTACTCAAATGTTTCTGTCAATGTTCTCAAACTGTTATATTTGATTTACCAAAGTCACACAAATGCCAATTTCACATCTGTCAAATCCATTACTACACATTTACCTCATAAATGCAAAATTTGAAATAAAATCAGTAATTTTTGTTCTATAGAAAGCCCGCTCTTATCATTTTGCTTTGCATTTTTTCTTTCGAGTTGTGCAGTTTAAATTATAGAATTTCTATAAAGTATGTTATATACTGTAAACTCACCGACTTTTTTGGTCATGTCCATAACGCAACTTTATTTTCCTCATTTAAAGTACAAAGTGTTTACAGATTGATAATTTTTTGGTCTCTTAACTCTGTGGTCAGTTGTTCTGGAAAATATAAAAAGATGTTTCAATATTATGTTAGCATACTTTTTATGTAAATTTATGTTTTGAGTTTTAACTGCAAATGTCACATCCATAACGCTGGAATTGCTCTGCTTTAATGTTTTGTTGTACACCATATAAAAGCCAGGAACTTTTTTGTACAGGCCTATCTAAAGGGTTAAGGGTTCCAACTTGTACAAATTGTACCTCTTCCCAAAAGGGAAATCACTAACAATCAATAATGCACGAAAGTCGATGGGGCAAAAACAGCCATGAACATAACGAAAGGCTAGTAAATTTGAACAAAACACAAGGGTTAAAAAGTCTTAAGAGGATTTTAATATATTTTCTTTAGTTTCATAAATGCCATTTCTCACAGTTTTTGAACTGTTGTAAAGGAGATTTTTTTTTTCACAAAATAAAATTTGTGACATGTAAAAGTTCCATAAAACAGCAGTGCTTTAACATATTGTATTATATTAAATATTATTTAGTATTTTTAATTGTCAATTTAAAATACTCTTGGAAAGAAGGAAAATATATATATATATATATATATATATATATATATATATATATATATATTTTTGCTAGCATGATGATTTTAACGATTTACAAATGCCAGTCTTATGCTAATTTTAATTTTTTCTTCATTAATGCCTTTTCTCACAGTTTTTGAACTGTTATAAAGGAGAATTATTTTCATAAATAAAATTTGTGACTGTGACTGTAAAGTTTTGTGAAACAGCAATGCTTTAAACTATTGTATTATATTCAATATTACTAATTAGGATTTTTTAAGTCAATTTACTCTTGAAACAAATATACTTTTTTTTTGTTAGCATAATGATATTAATGATTTACAATTGCCCATCTTATGCTAATTTTCATATTTTTTTCCTTCATTAATGCTATTTCTCAAAAATTGTCATCATCAAATCAGCCATAATTGGATGAGAATTTCAGTCAGAAACGCAGACCACTGTTTGTCGGAACCAAAATTGGAGAACTGCAGAAATGTAGTTGTCCTCAGGGTGGTGCTAAAACGCTATATAAGTAGAGCACCTGTGGAATTAAGTGTCTTTGGATTGTACATGTTTTTTGACCGTGCTGACGAATATCATCCTGGAGACTGCAATTTGTAAATATGTGCTGGAAAATATGAGCTTGTAATCATGTGATTGATCACACAGGGAAGAATAAAGGAGAACTGTTTATTCTTTGGCACAAAATTAAAATGTACTTTGCTTGAAATGAACATTAGTACGCATGAATTTTGTTTTGAACGCATTAAAGTTTTGCTCATACGTGTTCCCAACACAAACAGCTTACTTGGAAATCCATAACACTGTTGTTGAAACTTCATACACCTAAAGAGGGAGCTCTTGAATATGGTTTTGGAGAAATGTAGATGTAATGAGCATGTTCGTTTCTGTTTTCACAGGATGAGGAGGAGTCAGACTCAGGGCGAATCCAAGATGATGTGAAGGTATTTGACACCACCTAAATTATCTTCTTCACCGCTCAAGGGTTCAGGCTATCAAACCTAAAACACACCCTTCCTCAGTTCACTGCAGTGTTATGATTGGTCGCAAACCAAGAGAGCAGCATCAACCGAGGAACAACATGTGTGTTTGAACTTTCAAAGAAGGTCATTTGAGCATACAGCGTGTCCTTTAGATGTTATTGCATATTTATTGAATTTCAATATGCACAGTTTTTTGTTCTTTTTAAATGTCACAATTTTTTTAATAACCTTCATGAAACAGTGCTGTTTTGGGATCTTCTAATTTGATTTATACAGCTTTGAAAAAGCAATTCAGTGACTGCTTGAAATTTCTTAGTTTCTCTGGATTTACTGGATTTGTTAAGTGTGGGTTTGAGAAAAAAACAGTTGTGTAATTTATTTAATGAAAGTCTCATAAATGTCATCACTAGTTCACTAAATAAAATTAAGTATGTAAAATATGTAAAATCCAAAGAAATTGAGAATTCTCAGTAACTGGATGTGCGAAAACTAACATGACTGTATGAAGTTTTGGGACAGTAAGATTCAAATGGATATCATCAAGTTATAAAATATTAAGTTTTTCTTTGATCAAAAATACAGCAATGTTGGAAATATTAACATTTAAATTAACTGTTGATTTTTTTTCCTATATTTAATTAAAAACATTTAATCAAAAACAAAGTTTTTCCTTTCTTTTCAGCATTATTACTCTAGTCCTTAATGCTACATAATTCTATAGAAATAATTATAATATGCTTATTTGTTGCTCAAGAAACATATATACATACATACAGTTGAAGTCAGAATTATTAGCCACCCTGTTTATTTTTTCCCCCAATTTCTGTTTAACAGAGAGAAGATTTTTTCAACACATTTCTAAACATAATAGTTTTAATAAATCATTTCTAATAACTGATTTATTTTATCTTTGCCATGATGACAGTAAATAATATTTTACTAGATATTTTTCAAGACACTTCTATTCAGCTTAAAGGGACATTCAAACAAGGTTAATTAGGGTAACTAGGCAGGATAGGGTAACAGGCAAGTTATTGTATAACGATGATTATACAATAACTTGTATTTGTTTTGTAGACTATTGAAAAGAAAGTTTGCTTAAAGGGGCTAATAATTTTGACCTTAAAATGGTTTAAAAAAAATTAAAACTGCTTTTATTCTTGCTGAAATAAAAAAAATAAGATTTACTCTAGAAGAAAAAATATTATCAGACATACTGTGAAAATTTCCTTGCTCTGTTAAACATCATTTGGGAAATATTTTTAAAAGATTTTTTTTGTTGTTGTTGTTGCAGGAATTGTTTTTTAGGAGTCTTTGAACAGAACATTTACAAAAAATAATTAATTTATTTAATAAATTTATTTAAGAAAGCATTTGGGGAAAAAAACTGGAAAAATGTATTAGTATAAAAGTCTTGACTGGCACTTTTAATCAATTTAATTTTTCCTTAATTAATAGAAGTATAATGTAGGTTCAGTCATTTCACTTTAAAGGCAATGAAAAAAACCAATTCATCGTCATAAAATTTAAATGACTGAATTTACACACAGGAGCCTGAAGAAAAATGCTCATTTTAGAAGAAAACTTCAGATGATACTTGTAGGCTTTTGCATCTGAACTCTTCATATGTTATTGATGTGGTGCTACCAAGACAAACCAGAAATTATGATGTCCAGAAAACGAATGTTATTTTTACAACCAGGATTCTTCATTATTATTGTTATGAGCTCTAACAGAAAGCCCACAACTCAAGTAAACTAAAAGGTATTCAGACGTGCACAGCTCTCCAGTGGCAAGTTATTTCATGCACTGAAATGACTTTTTTCATAATACTAGCTTGTCATGTTGCAGAAATTTAGAGCCACACCCCGAAGACAGAACACTGTGCTTCATGCTCACAACATGAAGAAGTCTATCACAACATGTTTCGTAATGGATTTAATTCAATTATGATTGCTTAATGCATCATTTTCTTTTTTCTTTTGGTTCAGCTCATCTTTATTGTTGACTGTTGTTCACCCAAAATTGACAGTTCTCTTTTACACCCCTTTTGTTGCTCCAAACCCATATGTTGTTGTTTTTCATTGTTTTTCATGGGGGGGAATTTTATGTATCAGCCTACTTTCCAATGAAATAACAGCGTATAGGTTTGGAATGTTGAGGTAGCTATTTGTTTCTATGCGGGCTGTAATCTTCACCTTCTTAACTTACAAATTTATGATAACCCATGGTGGTGGTTGTTGTTTTTGGGCTAATCTAAATTAAAAAAAAGCTCTGAAGGCCTCCTGTCTCAGTGGAAATTAATGGGCCTTTTTTGTGTCTCACATAGTTTTGTGGGCTTTTGAAGTGAAAGGACTGTTGTTAGGAGTTGCGCTTTTGGCTACAGGAGATTCATCTCTCACTGAGTCATATCTCTCTGTGCTGTCTCGACACTTTTTTAACTTGAGCGCTTTTACGAGACAATTCTTCCATCTGCTCACCCTGTTGCTGAGTGACTGTATCTGTGAAATTGTGAAAAGGAGACATTGAATAGAGGCCCAGTGTATTTTTCAGGCTAGTTTTATTGTTCAGGGCTTTTGCACTTTTGGTGTTGGTTTCATCATGCTCGTTTAAAAAAAAAAGTTCACCCCCCTCTTCAAAACTTGCCCTCATCTTTACTTGCCCTCAAGTAGTTTTAAACCACTTGAGTTGCTTCTGTTGAACACAAAACAAGATATTTTGAAGAATGTTAGGAATTTGCGGCTTTTGTCCTCTTTAGAGGGAAAATAAACACTATAGAAGCAATGGCTTCCAACATTTTTCAAAATATCTTCTTTTTTGATTTCACAGAAGAAGAAAGAAGAAAGAATTGCTATTAAAGGCACGTATTATACATAATATTTACTTTAGCAAGATATCTAAATGTTAAATATCTAAAAATGTTCATTCATTGGTTTGTTTTGGAGTGGACAGAAGAGGGCACTAACAAGTAGGCAAAATTGTTAACCTATACTGAAATGGTCAAATATCATCTCATTGATTAGGGTTAACAATATGCTACTTGCTCTGTCAAATTTCATCTTATTTTGATAAGCATGCTGGCTTGAAATGACTTCTCAAATGCATTATTAGGTTCAGTTATACAAATTTGTCTTTTTTTTTTTTCTCTCTCATAGGATGTCCAAGAAGTGGAGGTTAAAGATCCCAATGAGCTTGTTGGTAAGTGTGAAATTAATCAATCATTCTTCAAAACTAAACTCATCTTTAAAACTACACAATGCCTACTTGAAATATGCACTGCTGCTGGCCATTTTTGTGTTACAGCCAGCATAGTGTAAGTGCTTTATATCAAAAATACTTGGGTATGTGTGTCTGTGTGTGTGTGTTTGTGTGTGTGTGTGTGTGTGTGTGTGTGTGTGTGTGTCATGCCGTGCCCAGGAAATGAGTGATCCAGGTTGTATTGCTTAAGTCCTGTTTTATGGCACCCTTGTGTGATTAGTTTGATTATAGTGAGATGATTCGCCCAACCCTAATGTGTGTAATCCTGGTTCGTTCTAATATCATAAGCTAATTTAGGTATTCAAGTAATTTGACAGTATTTTGATAATTAAGTAATCAAAATTTATGGATTTAAGTCAGATAAAAAAAATCATTTTAAATCAGTTATAAAAAAACTATATTGTTAATTCCTTTTGGGAAATGAAATTCGCTTGGTCATCTTAGTGCAATGCAATTTAATATGTTTAATAATAATAGTTTCATGTCCTGTTGAATAAATAAAATTCAAGCATCCAAAACAATAAAATAGAATCATTTTGTTGGACAGTTCTCATGTTAAAAGCTTTAAAGTCAGATTCTGTAGTTTGAAAATCTGTTTGCGTGCATCTGAGATTAAATTTTTAACACACGCTGTACACATACCCTAGGGCCAAGGGTATGCTTAAAGTCCAAAGTATACTTTGTGCCTATACTAAAGCATAAAAGTGTGTGCACCATTTTATAGTGTACACGTACATTATGGATGTGACGTTGCAAGAAAATCCTTACTTAAATGTTTGTAATTCATGAATACCTTGGAATACAGACCTCAAGTAAGTTTCTATTTAAAAATATATAAAATAAACTCTGAGTGTTATTGCATTGAACAAAAAGATGGGTAAAGAAAACTGAGTAGCAAAAAGATTACTATTGTGTTTTGTTTTATCTTAAGTGTAATTAAATTATGTACCATCCCTAAATTGATTTAAAGTAATAGCGACGTGTAACCAAGTTCTAAATTGTAATTTGATATCACCAAATTTAAGGTTCTTTTGGTATTTCGTTTAGATGTTGGTCCAAAAATAGCCAACATTGACAATCAGTGTAGGTCTGTTGATCCATTCTTCATGCAATTAATTCCTGTCACAATACTACTTCTATCATAAAACAGATTTTTAAAATGTTCAGCTTTTGAATTATATCTAATTAAAGGTGCAGTCTGTAAGTTTGACACCCATTGGCTGAGTTGAATCTGTCTCATTTTGGAGTCTGCTACTGTCCACCGGAGGTCGCGTTTCGGTCACGAGCACATGATTTCAGAGCCTTTCTTAATGAATGAATGGAATATGCGGTTTTCCACCTAGGCAACTCCAGGTGCTGAAATATAATTGGCTAAACTGGCATTGGACAGGTTCAAATTACCAAAATGGAGACAGCGTTCCAGCACGGAAAACACATTTTCAAAGCAGAATATATGACTGCAGCATTGTTTTTCAGATAAACAAGAATGTTCGCTTGGCATGTTTCTTAAATATCTGCAAACACATTATGGTTTTTTTATGCTTTAGAAGAGTCAAAAGCTTACATACAGCACTTTTAAGTATGATTACTGACTGTGAAAGGGAAGAAAGGCACCCAAGGGGTTAAAACAGTTGCAGATATATTTTTTAATCCCTTCAATCTTGGGCTTTATGATATTGGAAAAAACGGACATTGTGATATTTTGTTATTCTGTGATATATTCTTTGGAAAGATCGTATCATTTCAAATTGATTATGATGATTCTGGGGAGTGCATCTGCATAAAATCAAATAACCAATCTACAAGCATGTATAAACAATAAAAAATATATACAATTGAAATAAAGTGAGTGTTTTATTAATAAATAAATAAATAAATAAATAAATAAATAGTGTTTTATCATTTTTTGGAGTCTAACAGTATTCAGTAACTAAATGATAAAAAATAATTCAATAAAATTGATGATTGTTATAGTTACGAATGGTACAATTTCTTAAACCGATAAACGGTCACAAGCCATTCACACATCCAAAATCACAACCAAATGATAAACTATAGTTCGGACTCAACATTGCTTATCCTACAATGTGACTATTGTGAATGTTTATGTTTCGATATCGATGCTGAATCTATATAATGTGCAGCCCTAATACGAATATAATTTCACAAGATAACTTTAGTAACTCTGGAAAGAATTCGTCATTTTTCTTTAATTGGGATTTTGTAGATGAGCGCATCTGCAGAAAATATGCAAAATTGCCCAAAAGTAAATCAAATAAACAATTTAAAACACAGGTAAAAAACAGAAGAATTAAATAAGCAGCACTTTATGGTTTTTGGTGGAGTATTGAGGTACAGAAATCCAATAATCGAAAGTAAAACAACTCTTCATTGTATAAACTTTCACATTCGTTCTTTGTTAAAGTGGCAAACTTCATGGTTTCTTGTACCCAAATAGATTAAATTCATTTGAAATCTTAGTCACAGGCCTTGAAAACACATCAAAGATCTTTCCCATGATTATATTAGGGTTAAACTTTGCAATCACATCATATGCTCTAAACTGTAGTTCCTGCTTAATTAAAATCCCAAACGTGACATTGCAAATCCTGTGATGTGACTATTATGGATTCACACATTTTGTCATCGATGCTGAAATGTTATATTGTGCAACCCTACTTCACACTTGCACACTCAGTTATATTAACCACCTACAGTATTTCGTTGTACTTTTCTGACTGTGTAACAGTGACCTGCTTTAGCGTTGACCCCTTATGGACAAATCGAGTAGAGCAAAATAACTATATTGTGTGCACATGTGGACTGTGCATATGCTGTGTATTGCCTTTCAGATGCGATCAGAGACATGATATTCTTTGCAGGGAGTTCCAGTAAAAAACACTTGGGCCAGTAACTGAACGTTCTGCTTTGTCCTGTTTTCCTTCTCATTAAAATGTAGAAAGATCCGAATAGACGGTCTGCTTTTGGAGACTCAAAGATTTGCTTTGTGGTTGGTAGACAGAAGACCTTTAGATTCGTCTCTAATTGTCCCTCCTTCTCTTTTTGGGGGCTCTCTGAGTTGGTGTATAGGCTTTGTGTGCGATGGTGCCACTTGCTTGGGTGGACACTCGGCTCTTAAAATGCCAGAGAAATGAGTCACTTTCAGGCAATGCATGATCACTCTAATAGAGAGGAAACGACTAAAACAGCCCATGGAGAGAAATCTACTGTTCTACGATCAGCTGAGATTGGGGCATTTGGGGTTTTAGAGGTTTTATTCCTTCTTTAGACCCCCTTCTTGCCAACATTCCTGCACACACTTGCTGCATGCTGCTACCACGTTTACTCCGATCACGCTGTAATTATTAGGGCATGCCTGAGTGCCTTATAAAACACAGCATTCAGAGCAACTACATGAATGTGAAGCTCACTGCAGTTACATTCACAATTTCGGTCAAACAAAAATTTTAAAAGGTTTTAGGAAAATGTGATGCGTGTTTGTCATTGTTATACTGGCTGGTTGCTGAGGTGTTGCTATGTGGGTTGTAGGTGGTGACAAATGCCAACCCTCAAGTCTGGATGGTGTTCGGGTCACTTTAGCGGGTGATTCAAGAAGTAAAAGTCAGACTCCGTTTCTCCATATGGAAAATTATTTTTAACAATAACTTTGACTTTGTTAAAGACGGGCCTTCTTTGAGGTTATTATGTCTCAGCAGGGTGTTTTCACACCTACAGTCTGGAAAAGCTCCGGAAAGTGGGTGTGTCCAGCTCTGTTTAGGTGGGAGTGTCGGGAGAGAAAAAGAGGGAAGGTTTACATTTGTGCACGCGCTGATTTTCAAACAGGCAACACACAAACACAGACGCAGGGGGAGAAAGACAGTGACTGTTTACATTGACATCAGTAATCTAATTATTTGGCAAATTATTCATTTGTCGACTTTAACTGCAGTTTGGCACTTTCACTTTTACTCAGAAAGATTAACTGCGTGTCCCTCGTGTGTTAGACCGCACGGCGTATGTTAGAAAAAATAAAACCTCCGCATTTCTCTGTAACTTAGACGCCCTCAGTAAGCAGCGTCAGAAAGTCGTGTGTGTTTAAACTATCCTGTCACAAAACGCGGCGAAGATTCTACACGATAGTAACTGTTTGATTAGGGTGTTTATATGTTTTCCTCGGAGAGCAGCATTCTCTCACTTACCACATCTGTAGAGAGAGGAAAATCGACACCAACTGGACCGCGGCTGTTTTGAAAAGGAGACATGCGGCAAATCGTGATTTCACCATTTCCAGATGCGGAAAGCTCTCGGGTAAACATGTTCCTTACAAACGCATTTCTGTCGCTATTCACTGTCCACTGTGAGTCCAGCTGCGCTCTCATAGCGGGAAAATGAAAGCAAAACTTTCGTTGGAGCACGTTTATAAACAACACTGCCGACCTGTGTCTGCAGTTCTTCTTCTTCTTCCACTTGTTTTGGCAACACGACGTGGCGTCTCTCTGCCGTCTGAACACTGTAGCAGGTTAACAATCTTCGAAGCTATCATGCATATTAATGAAGTTGCCCCGCATACACAATAGAGCACGCTGATTGGTTTGAACCAAGTCTATCTCATGAATCAATGCCGCACACTCAGAGACATCACGATGCACAGGCAGGTGCAGACATCCACTCTCCACGCTGGAATACACGTATGGATCTCATCAGCGTGACGCAGCTTTAAAACCGGAAGAATGAATTTGCTCGAAATAATGCAAAAATAACAAATTTTCACTTTTTTGTGAAATATATATGTCCTAATAGTGTTTATAGCAGCGTGGGACACATATATGACTGTCAACAGCTCAAAAAATGTGTTTTGGTGTTTCGGGACCCTTTAATCAGTGGCTTTTCTTGAGCTCAATCTTCATTATTTATTCCAACTAATACTAGAGCTGTACGATTCTGGCTAAAACGAGAATCACATTTATTTATTTATTTTTTTGCTAAAAACGAAGATCACGATTTTTGTGTAAAATTAAGGTTAATATGAGTAAGCTATTAATATTGTTATTTCCAAACATATGGTAAAACAATAATTATATGTGTAGGTCTACTGTTGGTTAAAATGCAAAATTTTGAATTTTTGACTTTGAATGGTGGACTTGAATGCACTTTAAATTAGTCCTGGTCATTATTGCACAGCAAAGTGATGACATCGGAATACCACTATTCATAATTCTGATGTTGAATTATTACATTTGAGACATATGCTTGCAATCTGTCATTGACAACATTTTTACACCATTTGTTCTACAGGTAATCAGACATTTGTCATTATCAGATTTCCTCTTGCATTATATTCAGTATTATATAGAATAGTTACATTGACACCGTTAAACATTTATTCTCATGCACAACACTCTGTGTTCGCTATGAAAGAAAAACAAATCAAATCCTTGTCATAATCATTACTCTAGAATGCAATATGATCATTTAAATGATGTGCCCGCTATCATTTTCACCGCGCGGCTCCCAAACGATTGCTCTGTGCCACAAACCCAATGTTATTTACAACTTTATTACCTGTTATTTTACAGCCTATGCAAGTTCTGTTTACAAAAGTAGACATCATTCACAGGCACGTGCCTGCCATCTCTGTGGTAACAGCTCCTGGTCAGCTCATGTCACGTGTGATTTCGCAGCTGCGAATACATCATTACATTCATTCATTCATTCATTTTCTTTTCGGCTTAGTCCCTTTATTAATCCGGGGTCGCCACAGCGGATTAAACTGCCAACTTATCCAGCATTTGTTTTACGCAGCGGATGCCCTTCCAGCCACAACCCATCTCTGGGAAATACATCATTACATGAAGACAGAAATGACATTTTTAGGTGAATTATGCCTTATAAATAGAGTGCGTGACTCTTTCTACACCATTTGGAGGTGTCCACGTTGCTGAGCAATGTACAGTATGTAAAAAAACGTGAAGACTTGGGCGACCGCCTTTGCTTCTCTCCTGAACTAGAAAATTAGACTGGTAGAATCATAGAAATGCTGGATTAAGATCGTCTGGGGGGTCGAATCGAGATCGCAATCTTTTTTTTGATTAATCGTGCAGCTCTAATTAATACACAAGTGTTTTTATTATTGTTTGTGTAAAGAATGTATGAAAAGAATGTGCATTTTAATGATAATTCTCATCATTAGAATTCCAGGTGAAAAACTACATTATCCATGGTTTCCACAAAATATTCACCTATTAGAGAATCAATTAAATCATTTTAATCAAACTCTACAAAAATAGTCACTAATTAGAGAATAAAGCAATCTCCATCTTTATTAAGCACTGCAAATGAGTGCATCTGTACACTTAGAACTCTTGAATTATAGGTACATTTGCTGCTGTTTTTTAAATTCGTTATCCATGTACAGACGTGTCTATAAATGCATCTGTGAAATGCAAACATGGATGCACAGTAAATCTATGCATATGTACATATGTACACATGGTCATGTTGTCATTGTTTTTAGTTTGATTGTCATTTACAATGCTTTATAGCATTCTTTCCTTTATTAAGTCCTATGTGTTTAATTTTTAAAGAAATTAAATTGGCCATTTTTAATTCAATGTTTATAATTGTTGTGTTGCGACTTGTTTCTATTTGGTTTGGCTACTCTTTAACTCTAAAACTCTAAAACATTATATTAATAAGAAAAATGCTTTCAGAACTGTCTTTTAACATCTGCTGTATGACCCAGCATGATCATTTTAAAATGTTCTAAATCATACGTCCTCATAAAGTATGATTTAACTAGCTACAAGTCTTAAGGAGCTTGAGGTCAGGTCAGGTGTTGTCAGGTGTTGCAGGTTAAATGTTTAAATCACTCAACACAAATATGAGTGATGTGTCACGGTGGCGCAATGGGTTGCACAATCGGCTCACAGAAAGAAGGTCACTGGTTCAGGCTTCGGCTGGGTCAGTTGGCATTTCTTTGTGTAGTTTGCATGTTCTCCCCGTGCTCGCGTGGGTTTCCTCCGGGTGCTCTGGTTTCACCCACAAGTCCAAAGACGTGGTATAGGTGAATTGGGTAAGCTAATTTGTCCGTAGTGCATGTATGTGGATGAGTGTTTATGGATGTTTCCCAGTTATGGGTTGCAGCTGGAAGGGCATCCGCTGCATAAACATATGCTGGATAAATTGGCGGTTCATTCCGCTGTGGTGAACCCAGATTAATAAAGGGACTAAGCCTCATATTGTAGTTCAAAAGCATAAACTAACGGGGGAAAATAAAAACATAAATCACAAAATACAGAAAACTCCTAATTTACGGATAGTTTTACAGTGTAGTTGTACTCATAGTGGCTTACGAGGACTTGTCTGATGTCCTTGTAATTCAAAATGTTTAAAAATCATCCTTAATGTTGTGTTTTGACATTGCCACAGGTTTATTGGGAGGGTTGGCTTTAAGGGTAGAACCATATGATAAGTGTTTTGTACAGTATAAAGTACATTCTGGCTATAGAGAGTCCTCATAAATCACCAATCCCAATGTTTTTATAAACGGGGACATGTTTTAGCCCACAGTCTCTGCCCCAGATCTACCTAGAACAGCAGAGGGAGTGAAGTGTGTGTGTTATTGCGAAGAGAAGAGGTGAGGTGAAAGGGAATTCGGCAGTGGCCTGTTCCCTGTTTCCCAGTTATGGATTGCAGCTGGAAGGGCATACGCTGCATAAAACATATGCTGGATAAATTGGCGGTTCATTCCGCTGTGATGACCCCTGATTAATAAAGGGACTAAGGCGAAAAGAAAATGAATGAATGAATGAATGTTTTACTCGGGGCGCCACGGTGGCGTAGTGAGTAGCACGTTCACCTCACAGCAAGAAGGTCACTGGTTTGAGCCTCGGCTGGGTCAGTTGGCATTTCTGTGTGGAGTTTGCATGTTCTCCGTGTGCTCCGGTTCACGCACAAGGCCAAAGACATGCGCTATAGGTGAATTGGATGAGCTAAATTGTCTGTAGTGTATGAGTGTGAATGAGTGTGTATGGATGTTTCTCAGAGATGGGTTGCAGCTGGAAGGGCATCCGCTGCATAAAACAAATGCTGGATAAGTTGGTGGTTCATTCTGCTGTGGTGACCCCAGATTAATAAAGGGACTAAGTCGAAAAGAAAATGAATGAATGAATGTTTCACTCACTTTCCTTCAGCTTCTTCAGCTGCTTTTATCAGGGGTGCCAATTCTGACAAATGTTTTATTGCCGGATGCCCTTCATGCCACAACCCAGCAATGAGAGTGCACCCCCAGTGCTGGGAAACACCCACACACTCATATTCTCTCTCTCACAAGCACACACGCGTGCACACACACACACTACAGCCAATTTACTTAATTCAGTTCCCCAATATCCCCTATGTCTTTGCACTGTGGGGGAAACCGGAGCAGCTGGAGGAAACCCATACAAAGAATGATGTTTCAATAGCGTTTAATTTATCGTATTTGTGTCAACATTTTAGTTTTGGAGCAGCTTTACAGGTGTGCAGGATCTGTTTTGCCACCGGCTTGTTCTCAAACGTTTGCTTGCGTCAGGCAGCTCTAGCTGAAAAATGCTTTTACCTTTCCAGCCTACCTCGGCAACTTTCCATCGCTAGAGGGCCGGTTTTTACATGTTTATGTCTGTATGCGTTTGTCTGTATGTTGCTTTGGGAAGCGTTCCACATCTAAAGGCCTCCACCCAGACACTCCCTGCTTCTGTGTATGTGTGTACTCACTTTGGTGATTTACAAAGACATTTTTTTTGTAATGACATAGGCATGACCTACACTGTAAAAATATGCATATAATATAATGTAAGTTTGGCGTCACGGTGGCAGAGTGAGTGGCATGATTGCCTCACAGCAAGAAGGTCGCTGGTTCAAGCCTCGGCTGAGTCAGTTGGCATTCCTTTGTATAGTTCTCCCCGTGTTTGCGTGGGTTTCCTCCGGGTGCTCCGGTTTCCCCCACAGGTCCAAAGACATGTGGTAAAGGTGAATTGGGTTAACTGTCCATAGTGTGTCCATAGCATGTTTACCAGTGATGGTTTGCAGCTGAAAGGGCATCAGTTGCGTAAAACATATGGTGGATAGATTGGCGGTTCATTCTGCTGTGGCAACCCTAGATTAATAAAAGGACTAAGCCGAAAAGAAAATGAATGAATGAATGAATGAATGAATGAATGAATATAAGTTTTGTGTGTTCCGTTTATTTATGGATGTGAATTGCCTTATGGGCCCTTGATCTCTGCTCTGTAGACTTTTGATATTGAAAATTGAACTACAGTTTAACAAAGTGACTTTTATCGACATTTTAGCTGCTTGAAATAATATAATGTATAAGAAATAATAGTCTGTAAATTAACAGAAAATATACTGTCAGTTTATTACTTTAAACAAATAAAGATGTTAATAGAAGTCAGTTTTTTACTTTTCAGGGTTAAAAGTTGTTTCTACAAAGATCAAAGTCTCATATTGTAATTCAAAAGCATAAATAAACGGGGAAAAATAAAAACAGAAAACTAATTTACGGATAGTTTTACAGTGTAGTTGTACTCATAGTGGTTTACGAGGACTTGTCTGATGTCCCTGTAATTCAAAATGCTTAAAAATCATCCTTAATGTTGTGTTTTGACTAGGCATGGGCCGGTATAAGATTCTGATGGTATGATAACCTTGAATAAAAAAATATCACGGTATGACGGTATTGTGATTACTGTTCTAAAATATATTATTTTTGAATGTCTTGGTAAAAACAATAACTTTTCCCCATTTGAACACAATTAAAAAAAATATATATATATATTTTTTGAGAAACATTTAAAGTATTTTGGGGCAGTAAACATGTCAGGCTAAATCATTCAGGTGAATCATTGACTTCTGCGGTCTACATTTGTTTCAAAAACACAGATGTCTTTACAATTTACACCTAAAAGCGAAAAAAAAATGTAAGTTAAAAAATCTTGCTCATACCTTAGGAACGGTATAGCAGAAAATTTTGGCGGTATGAAAACCTTGACTTTTCCAAACCGCGATATACTTTGAAAACGGTTATCATCCCATGCCTAGTTTTGACATTGCCACAGGTTTATTGGGAGGGTTGGCTTTAGGGGTAGAGACATATGATAAGTGTTTTGTACAATATAAAATACATTAGGGCTATAGAGAGTCCTCATAAACCACCAATCCCAGCGTTTTTATAAACGGGGGCATGTTTTAGCCCACAGTCTCTGCCCCAGATCTACCCAGAACAGCAGAGGGAGTGAAGGGTGTGTGTTATTGCGAAAAGAGAGGTGAGGTGAAAGGGAATTCGGCAGTGGCCTGTTCCAGTCAGTATAGTTTGACTAGTGTTCACTGCTGCATGTGTACACAACCGCAGATTCCACTTCTTCTAATTCACTCCAGAAACGCCTGACGAGTACAGCTGATGGATGCTTCTTGTTTGAGGGAATAAAAAAAAAATGTTCTTGCAAATGCTTACGAAATTGATGAAGTAGTTCAGTGTCATTTAAAAAATGTGAACATAAAATATAGCTTGAGGGTAAAGTTGCATGTGGAATCAAGAATGTTGATGTGTTTGGAAACTTCATACCGCTGATGGGAGCAGCGTTTTCTTTAGGCGTGTTCAATTTGTTTATTTTTAAAATGATTTTTACTGATATCGGCATGCTTTAACAATGATATTTATCTGTGTCTAGTATGTAAAAAAATGTACAGTAAAAACTGAAATTATTTACACCCGGGTAAATTTCGAAATAAAAGCAGAGAAATGTGCGTATATGTATAGGTTTTTACAATGATCTTTCTTGTACATCGCCTTATTATCTTTTGGGGAGAAGCCTGTGTCATTTTTCAGTCAAAAAAACTTGCTGATTGAATAAAAATAAAAGTCTGAATTTGCAATGGGTATGAATAATTTCGGGCTTGACTATATGTGGATAAAAATGTAGACAAGTAAAAATATAAATAAGTTTGCATTAAATGTTTAAAATATTTTGTGGAAATAAAAATAAATATATGCATTCACTCTAGTGTTATTTGTGTATCAATGATAAACATTATAAAAATAAGATATTTAAACATTTTGAGTTTTTTTTTTTTTTCTTGGTTTTGAAGCAATTTTTTTGTTTTAGTTAATTTTGGTTTTAGGGCAGTTCTATTTTACTGAACTAAATGAAACCATAAAACTAAATATTAAAAAAACTTAATTTTAACTGAAAGTAAACAAACAAACTAACTAACATTATTCAGTATTATTCAGTGATAACTACCCTGAAACTAAATTAAATAAAACAACAGACAAAAAAAAAATCTTCAAAACAAAAATATAAAAGTCAAATAGTTAAATGGTCCAGTAAGATGACTGAAGAGTCACTGTCCATCTGGGGGCTGTGTACACCAGGCAGCTAAAGAGAATTACAAATTCAGTTCTAAATGGCACTGCTCATCCCCTACACTCTTTCAGCTCCTTCCTTCTGGTCGCAGATTTTTACTGACAAGCTCTAGAACTAAACGACACAGAAATACTTTCATACCAGCAGCCAATAGACATTTAAATAAAGCATAGACTAAAGCATGACTTGTATATTTTACATTCTATATATTGTTTTAAACATTTATTTTGGGGGATGGACACTTGAAGTGATTATTTATTTATTCTTTATTGTTTTATACTTTTTTTTTTTTTGAAAGAGAGTGTTTTGTATGTTTATGTTTTGTGTCTTTAAGTCTGTTTGTTTTTGTCACTATGGGTTTTGTGTGTGCGTGTGTGTGTGTGTGTGTGTCTGGCACTGTTACAAAATGAAGACTCTTGACTGCAAACCAAATCTACCTTAATTTCTCTTATTTTTTATTTCTCTTATTTGAAATGACCTCAAATTTAGAAAAAATGTTGAAATAGCAGTATAGAAAAATACAGCCATGTTGAAAGCATAAAATGTTGCAGAAATATATTTTTTAAATGTGCATAAAAATGTTTTTTTTTTTACAAAACTTTCAAAAATGTAACTATTTAATTAAAACTTGTTTTATTAAAATACTTTATATCAAGTAAATTTTTTTAATGGCCTTTTTTAGTTTTAAGGAGAATTACTTCTCATATATAGTTATTGTTATTATTTTATTTATTTATTTATTTTTCCCTAGAGGAAAATCTTCTGTTTCTATTGTAATGGCATGGTGTAATATGTGTAATATGTGTTTGTTTTTTTCCCCTTTACAGCACAGTTTTCTGAGAAGGTTCGAAACATGTCTCCTGATGAGATCCGAATTCCTCCTGAACCGGCCGGGCGTTGCTCCAGTCATCTGCAGGTGAGATGTTTGCTGGATTCAGTCTGAGATCTTCTTGACTTTCTGCTATACACTGCAGTGAGAGGCATCTCTACACCGCTTGTTTCCTGGTAGATGCTTTTCTCAGCTATCAAATGACTCGAGCATTCACAAACTGATGTTTACTGCACAAACAAATGACTAAAGTGGGCCAAAATCAATTCTTATCCCATTTGTTGGCTGCTATGCTGCTTTCAGGAGCTGTATTAAGGAAAGCTGCTGCGGTGGTGGACACGTTTGTGAGAGACTTTCTTTAAATGATTTTTGCGTTTAGTGTGAAATGAGATCTGCGAGCAGCTGCACGATTATTTTATTTTTCTGCGATTTTAAATATTGCGATATCAATAGAGTTTCACAAGATGGTTTATACAGGAGTCTAACAGCCTTCAGGTACAGAAATTGAATAATCACAATGCAAAAAATTATTGCTTTGTCTCGTTTCTTGTCCAAATATCTAAACATTCTTGTAGATCAAGTAAAATTGTTTTGTTTTCACCTTCAGAAAAAATAAGTCAAAACTATAAGTTTTCCTCAAAATAAGCTTTATTATCTGCCAGCGGGGTAAGTGAAATAATGTTCCTTTTGCTTTGAAATGTAGATATTTGGACTAGGTTTTTTTTTCATAAATCATATAAGTAATTAATAACAGTTCATTTTTGTAACACCTCCAAACATACTTTTTTTCTACCCAAAATCTTTTGAAATGCTCAGTCAAAGGCCTTAAAAACACATGCAAATGATAAACTTTCATTCTTTTATGGGTAAACGTAGCAGTGAGTCTATAAATCAGAAGTGTTCCGTTGCTCAACTGTAATTCAGACTCAACATTGCATATATTGAGATGCACACATTGCGATATCAATGCTAAAACGATATAGTGTGCAGTCCTGTCTGCGAGTACTAAAACTATAGTTTTTATTCCATCAGAGCTTACAGTTGATAGTAAAATGATTAGCCTTTGTGTTAAATTTTGGGTTCTTTTTCAAATATTTCCCACATGCTTTTTAATGGAGGAATACTGTGAAAATGTCCTTGCTCTGTTAAAACATCACTTGGGAAATATTTGAAGAACAATTTAAATTTGACAGAAAGGATAATAATTTTTGCCTTCAACTGTATGTATGCAGATGGGTTTTTTTTTGTTATACAATATAAAGAAAATGTTAATAGAAATGCATTAATTGTACAGTTGGAATGATATAATAACAATTATTAAAACTTTACATTTATTTTTTACATTTCATTTAATAACATTTTTGTGAAACCCTTAATAAATTGTGAAATTTAAAACGTCTCATGCTTCATTTTTCTTTGAAAAGTAAGTACAGAAATTAAAAACAAAACAATTATTAAATATATAAATTTCAGAGGGGTCTAATTTCATATTTTTTGAGCTATCTTTTTTTCTTTTTCTTTTTTTCTCTTTGTCCCCTGCATACCAGCAGAAAAACATTCCCTCTGCTGCCGTGTTTTGGTTGGACATCTGCTCCTTGTCAACAGTCATAAAAGGGGAGATCATATGGGTTCATTGTTTTAGTTCTTGGCAGCGTTTTCAGACCACGTGTTCAGGTCCTGGCTGGCAGTCTTTATCTCAGGGTGTGGCACTGGGGGTTTGAGGAGGGAAGAAGTTTTAAAGGGTGGCAGACTTTTAGGTGTCTGCCCCACCCGGGGGTAAGGACTGCCTGTTTCACTCTAACTCAAGAATCTTGCATACTGCCAGTGCATGTCCAGAGGTTACATTTGAGGCGAATGATGTTCATGTTTTTACATATTTCTTTAGAATTATGTAATTTATTAATATTTATTTACCCTTTTCTACACACCGCGTTTCAAATTATAGCTTGAAATTCCAGTGTTGGAAACTTTTTCAAAAGAACTGCAACAAAACACTTGAGATTTGCTTTTGGCTTTGTGCTTAATTTTCATCCATCATGAAAATAACTTTATGTTTGGTATTTTTATATGATGTTATTATCACAAGCAAGTCTGTGGCCATAGCTCTGCTGTGTTTTGTTCCTCCAGTTTATTTTCTTCCTTTGTCCCCTACAGTAATGTTTTAGATACGAGCAATTCCATGCAAATGTCACCCTTGCCATGAAAAAAAATCAGTTTTGGGCAAAAACCGTTTCTGTTTTTTGTGCAAGCAAGTATTTTACAGTGCTTTTAAAAATACATAATAAATTGTCTTTGTTAATGTTTTCAAACAATTATGTTTGATTTACCAAAATCACCCAAGTGCCAATTTCATATCTGTCACTTCCATAAAAGACAGGCGTCACATCCATTACGGAGCTTTTTCCTCATAAATCATTTTTGTTTTATAGAGAACCAACTTTTCAGTTTTGATTAGCATTATTGCTTTTGGGTGGTGCAGTTTAATTCATAGAATTTCTACAAAGTATATTGTAAACTGTAAACTTGCAGGCTTTTTTGGTCACATCCATAACGGATGTTTATTTTCCTCGTTTAAAATTAAAAAAATCATTACAGATTTCTGCTTCCATAACTGTGTTGGTTTCTCTAAGAGTTTGTGTTTTGGGATTTTTCTGCAAATGTCACATCCATAACGCTGGAATTGCTCAAACATCAGTAATATTTCTAAGGAAAAAATAGTTTTGTGTTTTGGATTCATGGTCGGCTGAAAACAATTTTGTCATCTTCGATTAAATTTCATTCTAGTATTTAATAGATTCACTAAGTGAAATGATGTGCAGCCACCTCAATGTACACAGTTAAAAAAATAGGGTTTTTTCCTGCTGTGGCAGCAGGCCTTTTACACAGATCTTCCAACTTCCTATGGCTTTACTTCAATGACAAATGTTGTGAATGCAGTATTACAAGTCGAGATTGCATTTATGTAATACGAACATGCAAATCTCTTTGCTTGCGCGCCGATTTCCTCTGTTCGTGCACAAAACTTCTTGCACACCCTCAAATATATGCTGCTCAAGCACAGATTTTCTTTTGCGCTCTCAAAATAAACGCTACTGAAGTGCGATTTAAGTGCGTTTATGTAACAAGTATGTTTAGAACATATATTAGATTTTCTAGGAATAATTACGAATGTCTCCAATAGACCTACAGAATGACATTAACGCGTCCTGAAGTTAAGTGAAACGGCTATAAACTCCAGCAAGATAAAGTCTTTGTACGCAGAACCACAGACCTTTTTTCCATAATGTATAATGGAAACTGTGATTATCCTAACTGAAAGCTAAATGTCGTGTTTGCTGGCCTCATGCATCGCGCAGCCCTGTCAGTTAGTCAGCATGTCACCTTAAAGGGTTAAATAAATAAGGCACAGCACGATTATGATTACAGAAAAGTTCGCGCTATTTTATTTATTTATTTATTGTTTTTAATAACTCGATATTTAAAAATAATAAAATAAAAAAACTAACAAAAAACAACAGCGACTGAATGTTTTGAATGAGAGGCTGTAATGTAGCCGTGGTGGGAATGAATTTTGGTGTGGCGATTATTTGGAGTTTAATGGACGTTAACTTGCATAAATCACAGAAAACATCATAGGGTGTTGTAAAAAGGTGGATACTACAGGTTGTTGAATGCTTGATTGTTTGTTTTTACAGCTAAAGTAGTTCTAGACAGGTCTTGACTGCATTAGTTCCATATACCACAATTATTTCACAATTATATGCCAATGACAGCCAAGTAAAAGAAAAATCTACTCCAAACCTAAGGCTTTAAATGAGATGTTAGAAACTAGTCATACGCACATCAGCAGTTTGAGATCAATTATAAAAAATTATAAATGCCTTGAAATACAATATCTGAACTCTATCTTTAGGTGTAGCAGCATTATTATAATTGACTGAATATTAAAAAATAATGCTCACTGTGATGATTATGATGATAAATACACAACGTGACGCGGATTGCTGGTTGTTAACCATTTCTTCCTTTATAATCCTGTCCAGCTAAATTCTAAACAATCACACTACTTCCTCCGTGTCCTGTGAGCTGTTGGGGCAGGTGTGTACAGGTGTGGTCTTCACACTCCAGCACAGTACAGCCTAGCACTGATAGATAGGCTGTGCTTTTCCACGTCATGATGAATATATCCTTCCCCTCTGGCTATGCCTTTATCGCTGCTCAGACATGATCCTCCTCGTTCCTGCATACATCTGAGTTGGTCTTCCTGCGAACCGTCTTGTTGTACATTTTGTACCAATTAACCAGGATCAGCGTCTTAATCATCAACAGAGAACTTTTTACTTTTATTTGGCTTCTTGGAATGCGAAGGAAAACGGATCGAGGGGCTGAAAATGGCACTTTTCCAAGTGCTTCTTGGAGTGTGGTTGTCAAAAATCACCCTCTAGCTCTAGAAAAATCACACCAATACAAAGACTTTATTCATTCTCAGTCAGTTTCTCACAGCACTTGGAGCAAAGAGGCAGTATTGTAATGCACATTTTAAATCGAATCATGGATGCGTTTGATATCAAATATCATTAGAAAAATAATTGTAACATTCCGACATTTTGCTGACTGTAATGGAGTTTAGACGATACAATATCAGCTGGAGTTTTATGTAATCTTGTTGACGTAAGATGTCATGATGATTTGTAAAAGACAATTAGCATAATTAATTGGATGTGTGAGAATTCCATAACTCTCGGATCTTTTCATTTTCAGTATTGTTTGTGTTTTTGTCTGTAAAGGCCAAAATGTAAATACAAAAATGTAATTTCGATCAAAATCCAGCAAAACATAGTTCGTTTTAAGTCCTTTTCGGCAGTTTGAAAATGCTCACCAAAGCGAACTTTTTAGGTGGAGTTTGTTTTGCCTCTAAACACCTTTGAGCTTCCATTGGTCCGTGACGATTATGCAATCAGTGGGCATTTTCTGGAAGTTCACCTTCTTTGACTTGCATCATATTCATAGCAAAAAACATCCAGCACCACAACATCAAGTTGGCAACATGAATAAATTAGAGGGCTGAGTAGCAGAGCTGCTATAGATTTTAAAGACTATGATGGTTTTACACACCAGACGTGAAGCACAACCGCATCGTGCCACGTCTGATAAAGTTCAAAACATTGTTCCATTTGGTGTATATATATATATATATATATTGTGCTACTCCTAAACAACAACAAATGGTGGCTGTGAGAGAAGAACAGTTTCATATAAGGCAAACAGCCTTCTCCATCCTGTTGCTTGAGAAACGGCAAATGGGCAACGCCACAATGCTTTCTATTTCCTGTGGATAGACACCAAATGGAACAATGTTTTGAACTTTATCAGACGTGGCACGATGCGGTTGTGCTTCACGTCTGGTGTGTGAAACCATCATAGTCTTTAAAATCTATAGCAGCTCTGCTACTCAGCCCTCTAATTTATTCATGTTGCCAACTTGATGTTGTGGTGCTGGATGTTTTTTGCTATGAATATGATGCAAGTCAAAGAAGGTGAACTTCCAGAAAATGCCCACTGATTGCATAATCGTCACGGACCAATGGAAGCTCAAAGGTGTTTAGAGGCAAAACAAACTCCACCTAAAAAGTTCGCTTTGGTGAGCATTTTCAAACTGCCGAAAAGGACTTAAAACGAACTATGTTTTGCTGGATTTTGATCGAAATTACATTTTTGTATTTACATTTTGGCCTTTACAGACAAAAACACAAACAATACTGAAAATGAAAAGATCCGAGATTTATGGAATTCTCACACATCCAATTAATTATGCTAATTGTCTTTTACAAATCATCATGACATCTTACGTCAACAAGATTACATAAAACTCCAGCTGATATTGTATCGTCTAAACTATATATATATACAGTATGTCACAAAATTGAGTACACCCCTCACATTTCTGCAAATATTTATTTATATCTTTTCATGGGACAACCCTGCAGAAATGACTCTTTGACACAATGAAAAGGAGTCAGTGTGAAGTTAGTTTAGCAGTGTAAATTTAGTGTCCCTCAAAATAACTAAAAATACAGCCAATAATAGCTGAACCCCTGGCAACAAAAGTGAGTACACCCCTAAGTGAAAATGTACAAATTGAGCACAATTAGACATTTTCCTTCCCCTGTGGCATGTGACTCATTAGTTTTACACTGTCTCAGGTGTTTCCAGATAGAAGGCGAGTGAAATTTGGTATAAAAGCTCTTCCACTCTCTCAACCTGGCCACTGAAAGTTCAACATGGCATCTCATGACAAACAACTCTCAGAAGACCTGAAAAAACAAATTGTTACTTTGCATAAAGCCTAGGCTATAAGAAGATAGCCAACACTCTGAAACTGTGCTGCAGCCAAGGCCATTCAATGCTTTAAGAGGACAGGTTCTTCTCAGAACACGCCTCGCCATGGTCAGCCAAGGAAGCTGAGTGCACGTTCTGAGCGTCACATCCAAAGACTGTCTTTGAAAAAAGACGGATAAGTGCTTCCAGCATTGCTTCAGGTATTGAAGGGATGGGGGGTCAGCCTGTCAGTGCTCAGACCGTACGCCGCACACTGCACCAAATTGGTCTGCATGGTTGTCCTCAAAGGAAGCCTCTTCTAAAGATGCACAAGAAAGCTCACAAACAATTTGCCGCAGACATTCAAACTAAGGACCAGGATTACTGGTACCATGTCCTGTGGTCTGATGAGACCAAGATAAACCTATTTGGTTCAGATAGTGTCAAGCTTGTATGGTGGCAACCAGATGAGAAGTACAAAAACAAAAGTGTGTCTTGTCTATCATTAAACATGGTGGTGGGAGTGTCATCATGTGGGACTGCATGAGTGCTTCTGGCATTGGGAAGCTACAATTCAATGAGGAAAACATGAATTCTGACAAGTACTGTGACATACTAAAGCAGAGCATGATCCCTTTCTTCCGGAAACTGGAAACACCTCTGGGGCATCCTGAAAAGGAAGGTGGAGGAGCACAAGGTGTCAAATGTCCACCACCTTGGTGATGTTGTGATGGAGGAGTGGAAGAGGATTCCAGTGGCAACCTGTGAAGCTCTGGTCAACTCCATGTCCAACAGAATTAAAGCCGTGCTGGAAAATGATGGTGGCCACACAAAATATTAACTTTTCAATTTTTTTCTAAGGGGTGTACTCACTTTTGTTGCCAGGGGTTCAGCTATTATTGGCCGTATTTTTAGTTTTTTTGAAGGGACACTAAATTTACACTGCTAAACTAACTTTACACTGACTCCTTTTCATTGTGTCAAAGAGTCACTTCTGCAGTGTTGTCCTATGAAAAGATATAAATAAATATTTGCAGAAATGTGAGGGGTGTACTCACTTTTGTGACATACTGTGTGTATATATATATATATATATATATATATATATATAT
>CAIGQQ010035257.1:4797336-4814441 GCA_903798035.1 Danio albolineatus | reverse complement strand
ATACTAAGATATTTTATTTACTAGCTAATAACTTTTCATTATCTATAAAAAAAAACTTCTGAAACTTAGGGTATATAAGTTACATATACATATATATATATATATATATATATATATACATGCGTGCACTGTGTGTATTATGTGTATATGCATAAGAACAAATACACAAATATTGAGGTATGGATGAGTGGCTGCATGTTTGACAATACAAAAATATACAAGCCAAAGGTTTTTACACACGTTTATTCTTATATATAATTTGTATTAGATATAAATATAAACAGTTTCTGAAATATATATGCATGCATGTGCACGTTCATGTGTTTTCAATATTGTGATCTCACAAAGTGTAAGGAAATGTACAAGTGTTTCAAAAAGCAGGCTTCAGTGTCTTTATCCAGTATTGACAAATTAATCACATCTATCTTTATATTTACAGTCAGTTTGTCAGCTTTTACACTGTGATAAAACTGTTACTGCCTTAATTATTTTAGTTGAATTAAATAAACTTTTCTAGTCATTTCCACTTACATCAATCAAACTAACTAAAAATATTAAGTTAAACTTTGTATAACTTAATTGTAGTTGAAAATTGTAGTTAGTGTAGGGAGAGAAAACTGTTATACGAGTCATTTCTGAACACATGTTAAAGTCTCTGTTTGTTAGTTCTACTGCAAATAAACATGGCTTTAGTGCTACAGTTTAATAAAACCTCATTCTGGCGTTCCGGTAGATGCCCAGAAGAGGAAGAGCAAGTGGGATTCAGCCGTTCCAGTGACGCTGGCACAGCCTGCCCTCCTCACCACCACTGCCACCTTACCCGGAGTCGTGTCTGTGACCACAACAGCCAGCGGCACCAAGACCACCGTCATCTCCGCTGTGGGCACCATTCATAAAAAAGCCAAGCAGTGATGCTGACAAGTCAGAAAAAGGGGGATTCAAGTCAGGTTGCCAGATTGATATTAACAGATCCCGCTGTTTTGTTTTACTTAAGAAACAAACATCAGGCAACTGCACTAGAAGATGTTTCTCAGTTTCAGAAAGAGAAAATTCCGGGTGTTTCTTCACAATGGCAAAACAGCATCACACTTTTCTGTTGTGCTCCGCTTTGACGGTATGATCTAGACGTCATGGTTGACTTTTTCATGAACTTTTCAAGTCAAAAATATGAAAAAGAAAAATTTCAAACCTGCAATAATTAGTATAATCAGTCTCTTTTTTTCGTTTTAGTAATACTTTGTTGTTTAATTGGCAGTGAGTCAGGTTTTCCTGCTATTTGTGTTTTCATTTTCATGTTTTGGACATCATTCAGTATCATATTGCAACAATTACTCTTCAGGGCTGACTGACTGACTGTATTATTGCATTCATTATTAGACAAAAAGGGTCTTAGAATTTGTTTTTTCTCTTTGATTTTTATTTTAATTTCATTTTAGCAATGCAACTAGGCTTTTTTTTAACCTTGTATATATTAAAATAACTGTGTGGCTTCTCTGTAGCTCAGCAGTGTAAAAATAAATGGTTTTGTATAACTGAAAAATTGGCTTAATCCTTCCGCTTTGTGTTTATTTTAAATCTGAAAGGATCTGCAGCTGGGATGTAGAGTATGATGTCAGGTAGTGTTTTGGAAAACCACCATTGGTTGCAGATGAGGAGTGTGTTTTGGGGTTCAGAGTTTGGAGAGTTGTGTGATCATCCATCCACATGATTAATCAGCTATACTAATAGAGAAGACTCCAGATCCAGATCTGTTTTTACATTAGTGTGACGGTCGGGTTGAGGGTAGGGGTAGACGTTAATAAAATACAATGAATGGGAAATGAATAAATAATATAAATTGTTGTTAACTTTTGGCCACAGCCGTATGTGATCTATAGCTTAACCATGTGGATAGATGATAGCAGCCTTCTGAGCCTACTAGTAGCCCCTACTGGCCTATTGCTAATAACCACTGATAACACGCATTTAATCGCGTGATAACATTCGAATCGGCTGCTTTTACTAGATTTGTGATTTATATCCACCAGTTGTCTTTTTCAGGCTGAACTTGAGCCATCCAGACTTTGGGTCTAGTTAAAAAATGAGATCAAGTTCTGGCATGTTCCCTGTGGTCATATTTAAATCATTTTTAACCTTATTTGAACGAATAAGCCTCTTATGCTCTCCAAGGACCAAATTATTGAATTAAATATACAGTAAAAAACTTTTATGTTAGGCATTCATATTTAGGGGTGTCATGGTGGCACAGTGAGTAGCACAATTGCCTCACAGCAAGAAGGTCGCTGGTTCAAGCCTTGGCTGGGTTAGTTGACATTTTTGTGTGGAGTTTGCTTGTTCTCCCCGTGGTTGCGTGGGTTTTCTCTGGATAAGCTAAATTGTCCGCAGTATATGTGTGCGAATTAGTGTGTAACGATGTTTCCCAGTGATGGGTTGCAGCTGGAAGGGCATCTGCTGTGTAAAACATATGCTGGATGAGTTGGCGGTTCATTCTGCTGGGGTGATCCCAGATTAATAAAGGGACTAAGGCGAAAAGAAGGAGTGAATGAGTGAATGAATTCATATCTAGAATTTTTAAAAGTCAGTTGACACGCATTACTCTTAAGTTTGGATATGTTTTTCTTTATTTTAAAAGAATGCTGTAATATTGCATTTTATTTAATAAAATGTTTGAATTTTTAGCCTAATTCAAAAAAATTGTAAATAAAAATAAACTTTAATAATATAATATTGATTAATAGTTTCAAAAATTAGATGTTCAAATGGTTCAATGTTTTTTCAAATGAAAGATATACCATTTTATTATAACTGATCATTCATTTTAACTGAGTAATAAAAAGTGCTGTTCAAAATGATTGTTCTAGATATTTTTGTTCAAATTAAGATACATTTTTATTTGTGTAAATGCATATAAATTGTAAATTACACATCGAAGGGGTCAGTGAAAATATTTGAAATTTATTTAATACTTATTTTTACTCATAAATGTTAAGTAATTTTAAGTAAGTAATATTTTGAAATTACAATTTAAAATAATTATATTTGTAATATTTTCCAATGATTTATTCATATTATTTTTTTCAGTGTTCGTTAATGAATTTACCTTGTGCCATGGCTTAACGTTCATTTCTTTTCAGCTTAGTCCCTTTATCTATCAGGGGTTGTCACAGCGGAATGATCCGCCAACTTATACAGCATATGTTTTACACAGCAGATGCCCTTCCAGCCACAACTCAACACTGGGAAACACCCATACATGTTTGCATTCACACTCATACACTGCGGCCAATTTAGCTTATTCAGTTCACCTGTAGTGCCTGTGTTTACACTGTAGGGGAAACCGGAGCACCCGGAGGAAGCCCATACAAACACAGGGAGAACATGCAAACTCCAGAGAGAAAAGCCAACTGACCAAGCTGGGGCTTGAACCAGCGACCTTCTTGCTGTGAGGCGATCGTGCTACCCACTGTGCCACTGTGACGCCCCATGGCTTAACATTCATTCATTCATTTTCTTTTCAGCTTAGTCCCTTTATTAATCCGGGGTCTCCACAACGGAATGAACCGCCAGCATTTGTTTTATGCAGCGGATGCCCTTCCAGGCGCAACCTATCTCTGGGAAACATCCATACATTCTCACTCACACACATACACTGGACAATTTAGCTTACCCAATTCACCTGTACCGCATAACTTTGGACTGTGAGGGAAACCGGAGCACCTGGAGGAAACCCACGCAACCACGGGGAGAACATGCAAACTTCACACAGAAATGCCAACTGACCTAGCCGGGGATCGAACTAGCGACCTTCTTGCTGTGAGGTGACAGCACTACCTTCTGCACCACTGTCGCCCATGGCTTAACATATTTTATTTTAAATTATTCAAATGAAACAAGTTACTTTTATTTGTTTTAGCCTTTTGTCATCTCGCATCTTCTCGCACTCAATGGGTCGTTTTGATTAAATGCGAGGCTTTGCGGTGACCACAGTTGTTTTTTAAATATATATGATTATTTTTTTGACTTCTGTATGGCCCCAGATGAACACAGTGCCTCGCAGTAGTGAGTTTGAGTTAGTGTGATTGCAGCATGTGCTGATTCAGACTAGACACACCCTGTACAGGCCCTGACTCCACTCATCACCACCAAGCCTTACTCATGCACTGCACATAATTATAATGTTGCTACCAAGCATTTAAACATTCTCAGTGATTCAGTGTTTAAACCAGAACTTGACCATATTTTTTACCTTCTTGTGTTACTCTTTTTAAAACTGGTAATTAATTTCTGACCAATGTAGAAGTCATGCAAACTGATTTATAATCAGTTTGTTTTTGCTTATTTGTCTGGTTTGCAAAATTCTTTTTTATTTATTTTTTTGTTTACTTTTACTTTTTTCATGTGCATTTGCTGTATGTTTTAACACCATGTTTACATTTTTTAGGCTTGTGCTGAAACTAATTGATCATTTTAAAATATTAAATATTTTTCCAGTCTTTCAATTTGTTTTGAACAGCTTTTATAAGGCATATTTTTTCTAGCACTATAAATGCATATCAATGAAGAAATGTTAATTAAAAAATTATTTAAAAATAATGACATCTCTATAAACATGATTAAATGAGCTGCAAATATATGATCCACAAGTTTATAAAGAATTGTGGCTGGAAGGGCATCCGCTGCGTAAAACAAATGCTGGATAAGTTGGTGGATCATTCCGCTGTGGCGACCCTAAGCCGACAAGAAAATGAATGAATGAATGAAATTGGAATAAAATAAACGTGTGGGGGAAATTCAGTAAATAAACTACGGGTAGTAGAAAAAATAAAGGTGAAACTTAGAAGAAATTAAATATGTTCCAAATAATAGAGACCCATTTATAACTTTTTACTGAACAAAAGAAATAGCCTGTATAGATGCAATACACGTTTGGATGCCAGTTCCTCGGACAAATATGGTCATATTCCCGGTCCTTGCCATATAAATAATTGAAAACTTCTGCCTTCGAGGACGTACTGGGCTTTTCCAAAGATTGTGATACAGTACGTAATGGGATAATATTACTTTTTGGTGGGTCTAGCAGTCTAAATTTGAGCTCTGTGCAGTCTCTCTTTTTTAGAAGCTACCTACTTGTTGCTCTGCTTTCAATGACGGATCTAGCTAGCCGTTTTCATTCGTCCAGCTTGATTACAAATAACAAAAGCAAGTAATAAATTCTGAGGGAATCTTTTATCATGTTAATGATGGAGCAGTTCGCCTCACAAAAGGGACACTTGCCCAAAAAAACGTGCGTAATGCAGTCCAGGGCGTTTGCGACTGCAAGGAAAATGTGAATTGCAAAATGCACGAATGTTTGTGAGTTTGATTATACGTAACTCTTGAGCGGACTCGGAGGGCGCCTGATGCCCACAGATGTTTTGCAAGAGTTTCTGACGGTCTGACTGTTTGAGGCGACGGACTGAGGAGGTGAGTTAAACTTACTCATGTCTGTGCAAAATAATGTTCGCGTTGAATGTTGGACGTGGTTGAAATCCATCTGCAGGAGTTGTGTGCTTCATGGGTTGTCGGATTTGTCAAGCGAATTGCTGGAGAGAGCTGTTTAGACCACTGATGGGGAAACTAAATTTGTTGTGTTTGTTTGGTATAATATGTGCTTATAGATCATATGCTGTGGTTTCAAGCGCTGAAATATGCATACATAATGCCAAGAAAGATTACAGTGGTAACCAAGATTTACCGTTGTTTCTCTACTGAAGAAGTTGCTGGTGGTGCCACCACTGTCGTCAGCAATAAGAAGTAAACCATTTCAATGTTTTCGAAGCTTCCTACATTTAATGTGTTAATTAATAATTTCAATGTTTATCTTAGAAGTAGGCGACACGGTGGGTTGGTAGTGCTGTCGCCACACAGCAAGAAGTTCGCTGGTTCTAGCATCGGCTGGGTCAGTTGGCATTTCTGTGTGGAGTTTGCATGTTCTCCCCGTGTTCGCGTGGGTTTCCTCCGGGTACTCCGGTTTCCCCCACAGTCCAAAGATATGTGGTACAGGTGAATTGGGTAGGCTAAATTGTCCATAGTGTATGTGTGTGAATGAGAATGTATGGATGTTTCCCAGAGATGGGTTGCGGCTGGAAGCGCATCCGCTGTGTAAAAACAAATGCTGGATAAGTTGGCGGTTCATTCCGCTGTGGCGACCCTGGATTAATAAAGGGACTAAGCCGAAAAAATAAATGAGTTACTAGAAGTTACTCAATGTTAGATTAAATATAGATTTTAAACAGTTCAGTTCTAAATTAATTGTATGAAGCATTAAATAGTAAATAAATGTTTCAGTCTATTTAAAAATAGCTCCCATAAAAAAAGTGTGTGCATGCACCATTTTTTCTTCATCCATGCCTTGTTTTGTACACTTCCTGGGAGGTGCCTATAGCAAGCCCCATATTATAATTGGAGTCACATACTAGACAGTAACTGCAACTGGTTACCAGGGTTTTAATCTATTTATTTTTTCCCCCACTTCTTTCGGTGTAGAACGGAAATCCTGAGAGGGATGTTCTTGACTGCTAAGGAGGAAACAATATTTGTTTTGGAAATCATGCCCAGAATTGGCAGACGATACAGCAATGAGATATAATCGTTCCAAAAGAAAAATATAGTTACACAACTTGGTAAATTTGCTCATTTAATGTGCAGTTTGATATTTATTTTCCTTTGCAACTTTTTCATTCGTGTCTTAGTGCCTAAAACATTTGCCAAATTCAAACATGAAAAATAATCTAATCGTAAGTTGGATGTTCTCTTAAGGCCAAAAACCATTCTGTATGTACACTGATATATAAAAAGAATTATCCAAGGGAAACATTCAAGCACGTGAGGAAATGCACTTGGAACTTTTTCTGATGTCCGGCAGTCAGAAATGGCAAGAACAGTGGCTAAGGTTTTCCACAGGTCATCCCTGAGGGAGAGCCGAACCACACACATCCCTTTCTAAAGTTTCACTGAGTGCCAGGCAGCCTGATTGTTACTTGGGAAGGACACACCTTGTTTCTGACTCATTGTGTGTTTAGTTTTATGCATCTGCCCTGCGGGAATGTGGTTCCCATGATTTTTCGTTGCCATGGGTATTCTGTGTGCTTTTGCTCAGTGTTTTTGCCTTTTTGAAAGCATTATTTACAACCACTAGGAGTGAAAACTTGTTCAATGTATCTGTTTATGTGCATATGTAGTTCCATTGGTCTGTCTGTCAATCTATCTATCTGTTTGTTTGTCTGTTGTTCTTGATCACTCTTTATGCTCGTTTTCTGCCTGTCTGTTGTTCTCTGACTGTCTGACTGACTGTCTGTCTGTTGTTTTGTCTGTTATTCTCTGTCTATATGTTATCTAACTATATGCCTGTTCTTTATCTGTTTATGTACATTGACCTGCCACTTTATTAGGTAAACCTGTCAAACTGCTTGTTAAGGCAAGTTTCTAATCAGCCAATCACATGGCAGCAACTCTATGCATTTAGGCATATAGACATGGTTAAGACAATGTGAAGTTGAAACTGAGCATCAGAATGGGGGAGAAAGGTGATTGAAGTGGCTTTGAACGTGGCATGGTTGTTGGTGCCGGACGGACTGGACTGAGTATTTCAGAAACTGCTCATGTACTGGGAATTTTTACACACAATCATTTTCTAGGGTTTACAGAGAATGGCCCGCAAAAGAGAAAATATTCAGTGAGCGGCAGTTCTGTGGGTGCAAATGCCTTGTTGATGCCAAAGGTCAGAGGAGAATGGCCAGACTGGTTCGAGCTGATAGAAAGGCAACAGTAGCTCAAATAACCACTTTTTACAATCAAGGTATGCAGAAGAGCATCTCTCAACGCACTCTGAACACCTCGAACCATCAGGCGGATGGGCTACAGCAGCTGAAGACCACACCGGGTGCCACTCCTGTCAGCTAAGAACAGGAAACTGAGGCTACAATAGAAGACTATTGGAAAATAGAAGATTTGGAAAAACGTTGCCTGGTCTGATGAGTCTCGATTTTTGCTGCAACATTCGGATGATTGGGTCAGAATTTGGTGTCAACAGCATGAAAGCATGGATCCATCCTGCCTTGTATCAACAGTTCGGGCTGGTGGTGGTATGATGGGGTGGGGGATATTTTCTTGGCACACTTTGGGCCCATTAGTATTAACTGAGCATCATGTCAATGCCAAAGCCTATCTGAATATTGTTGCTGACCATGTCCATCCCTTTATGACCACAGTGTACCCATCTTCTGATGGCTACTTCCAGCAGGATAACACACCATGTCATAAAGCACAAATCATCTCAAACTGGTTTCTTGAACATGACAATGATTTCACTGTACTCAAATGGCCTCCACAGTCACCAGCCTTAATAGAACCCCTTTAGGATGTGGTGGAACGGGTGATTTGCATCATGGATATGCAGCTAACAAATCTGTAGCAACTGCTTGATGCTATCGTGTCAATATGGACCAAAATCTCTGAGGAATATTTCCAGTACCTTGTTGAATCTATGCCACGAAGGATTAAGGCAGTTCTGAACTCAAACGAGGATCCAACCCGGTACTAGTAAGTTGTACCTAATAAAGTGGCCATTGAGTGTGTATATACAGTACACGTATATATATATCTGTCTGTTTCTCTATCTATCTTTGTCTATGTGTACGTCTCTATCTCTCTTTTTAAGTGTCTGTCTGTTTGTCTGTCTGTCATTTTGGAAATCATGACCAGAATTGGCAGCCAAATACAGTAATAAGACATAATATTTGTTCTGTCCGTCCATCCTTCTCTCTGTTGTTCTTTATCTGTCTATCTCTAAGTCTGTGTCATTATTTTTGTCTTTTATCTGTCATTTTGTTCAGTTGTTGTTAATATTATTATTCTGCTTCTCTATCTCTCTCTTTCTCCCTCTCTAAGCTGATCTGTATAAGGTCACTGACCTGCTCAACTCATAAATGGAGGTCATTCTCAAAAATGTTGCTTTGTTCCCGCCTCACAGGACTGCATGTTTTCACTACTCTCTCTCTCTCTCTCTCTTTCCCCATCTGAATCACTTTATCTCTCGCTTCCTCTCTTGCCATCTCACTTTCTCTCTCGAATTAAGGACACATTTTTGTGTCCGTGACATTTAAAATACTTCAAAGGCAATGCTTTATGCGAACTTCAGAGTTCACTCAGCCTGTCCAATTGTTGGTCATGCGTATTTCAATACTGACTTGGTTGCTTTCAAAGCCATCCACACTGTCTTAAAGTGTGACAAAGCACGTGTTTGTGTGTGTACCTGTGCATGCATGTGCAGAAAGGAGCGCGGCAATGATTCTTTGTACCCTGCAGGCAATATATCTGCCTGCCACTCCCTGAGCGAGGGCAGCTTAGGGCAGGGTTTCTTAACTCTTTCCCTCTTTCTCTCAGTCTGTTTTCCTCTCTCCGTCGGGGAGGAGCTTTGGTCTGTCATTCTCAAGTCCACACAGGTGAGGGTGCTGCTGAAGGAATGTGCGCCGAGCGAATGTGCAAAGGACAGAGGGAAAGGTGGAGCGACCTTGTTACCTCACAAAGCTGAGAAAAGAAAGGAAGGGTGTTGACTAACTGCAACCCACCTGAACGACTTGAGCAAGAGAGGAGGGACCAGACACACATTCACTCTTAAACACGAGTCGTATGTGGGGGGAATATTCAGTCCATTTTGCACAGCGGGCTAGGAAGGGGGCTTTTTTATTTTCTTGCAAGCAGTAAAAGTTTGTCCGTGGCTTGGATTTGTAAAGGTGCAGGTGGAAAACCGGTTCTGTTCCCCTCCTCGGTTAATAATTGGACAAGGAGAGAATTAAGGATTTTGTTTTTAGAGATCTTTGCTGTTTCTCTGGACTCTGGGACTTGGATTGGGAAACAACAAACTAAGAGGTTTGTGAGATCAACACTTTTTGCAAAGCCTCACAGTCATGCGTGCGTTTAGTTTGGCTCTCTTTTTTATCTCTTGACTTCCTCTTTTTTATTTGCCTGCTTCACTTCTTGTGTTTGCTGATGTTTGAAATGAACTGTACTGTTTTAAATCAGTTTGTTTGCTCACTACTGTTTAGTTTTTTTCGGTTATTCGTCCTTTCCTGTAATCGTTTTCATATTAAAAATGTTCCCATTAAATCCTTAAGAGGGTTTTGAGAGGGAAAGATGGGGTTTGGCTGTTGGTTGTTTCACATTTTGCAATGAAAGTGTTTAAAGCTGAACCATTCTTTTGCAGTTATTCACTGGGTCACACTTTATATTAAGGCACAGTTGTTGCTAATAACAAACCATTGAGACTTTTAGCTCAAAAAATGACTAAATTGTAAGGTTACTATTAATAAGAACCAAATTAGTAGGGTTTTTTAGGTAAGATTAGGGGTGTGGAATACGATCACGCTTTATAAATATTAATAAACAGCCAATATATTAATAATAGGCTGACAATAAGCCAGTAGTTAAGAGTGGAAATTAGTACTTAAAGGCTTACTGTTCATTGTAATTCAATGTCGTTACATGATTGATTGGATTTCTTTCAGGATTACTCTTTATATATTGTGTCTGTTTGATTTGTTGATGATATTATAATGCCTTTGATTAGCATTTATAACAAGTTGTATTTGATTTTTTTAAAAATAGGAGCGATTGTAAAATTTGCATCAATCAGATTCGAATGCGAACAGCGTAATGTGAGTTTCATGATTTATAGCTTTAATGATTCATTTGTCTAATGAAAATCGACACAAAAATGACTAATGTGTTTATATTGTTACTTCTGGGTCATGTTGTTATGACCAGATGTGATTTATCTGGTCTTTTGTGAGGTCAGCACAGCCCAGATCAGGTTCACCCTATAGCATGCTAAGGTCTGTTTAGGTCTCAGGTGCAGTGATGTTTTTTATGAGATTTTCTGAGTTTTCTCTCAGCCTGCTGTGAAATTCCAGAGGTGTTGGTCAGAATATGAACTTGGAGCTGAAATATGTGAATGTAAAGTTGATGGATGTACCAACAACAGGTTTAGAACATCCTGTTTTTCGGAGTAAATATAACGCTTTGTAAATTTAGGTGGAGATTTTGATTTCAAGTAAAACATATGTATGTTTATATAGACATTAAAAAGAGTGGATTTCATCATACCTCACTCATGACGTGTATGTAAAGTCTGTATTACATTTGTGACTTTCTTACTATTTGAGAGATTCAAAGTATTAATGAACGTATAAGATGTTTTTGCAAGCCCAGAATCAGCACCAGCTGCTAATACATTCAACACATTTCAGTGGAATGATATATACTGAAAAACTGTCACAAAAGCAAGCAAATGGGATTCATTATTTATTAAAACAATATGTTTGTTAAACACTTTAAAAACATATTTCAGAAGTAGGATTTTGCACTGATGCCTTATAAGAACCATTTTTGGTTCTATAAGATCTTTTCAGTGAACAGTTTCACGAGAAAAATCCTTTCAGATTTTTTCCTTAATCTGAAAACTAGAAAAGAGCTGTGGCAATGGAAACGGTTTGTGTCTTCACAGAGCCATAAGCACTAAGAAACCATTTCTACCCCAGTAAGGCAATGTAATTAGACTTTACAGCAAGCAGAACTTACAATAAGCAGATGTAGGTAATTTACCATCAACTGTCACAAACTGTTAGCAAATTGCTCTCAGACTTAAAAAAAAAAGTGGGGGGAAGGGGGGGGGGGTTCAAACAAATTCCATTAAAGAAGATTTTTTTTTACAATTTCTAACGCGAACACTTAAATAAAATACAATTTAACTAACTATAAGGCAAACCTAGTTAAGCTCCTTCTATAAATTAAAAGAAAAATAAATAAAAGAAGGAAAATGTCTGCACCAATTCATCACAAATATTTTATTTGAATGAATGAATATTGACAGTAGTTTTTAAACTCCAAAACTAAAACCAAAATAGGGCGTCACGGTGGCGTAGTGAGTAGCACGTTCACCTCACAGCAAGAAGATCGCTGGTTTGAGCCTGGGCTCGTCCAGTTGGCATTTCTGTGTGGAGTTTGCATGTTCTCCCCGTGGTCACGTGGGTTTCCTCTGGATGCTCCAGTTTCCCCCACAAGTCCAAAGACATGTGGTATAGGTGAATTGGGTAGGCTAAATTGTCCGTAGTGTATGAGTGTGTATGGATGTTTCCCAGAGATGGGTTGCGGCTGGAAGGTCATCCGCTGCGTAAAACAAATGCTGGATAAGTTGGCGGCTCATTCCGCTATGGCGACCCTAGATTAATAACGGGACTAAGCCGAAAAGAATATGAATGAACTAAATCCAAAATATTTGTAAATGTATTCCTGCATTGTGTAGCACTGTAAGCACTTTACAAAAAATTTAATTTGTTAATTATCTTGGCTATTGTCAACTAAGACTGAACAATACTTCTTCAACAGTTATTATTCATAAAATTAACATTTACCAATGTAATCCAAAGGGAATTATTCTAACATCTGTTCATGCACTGGTAACTGACCATGAACATTTTAAATGTCACCATCTACTGTTAACAAAGATTAGTGAACAGTTAGTTCATGTCAGCTAATGCATTAACCGATGTTGTGTCATCAAATACCTGTTATGGAAAAAACAAACTATAAGTGGTAAAGTTCAATGCCCAAATTTAAAAGTCAAACTTTCCACTGTCTTTCTCTTCCCTGGATTCCCTGTCCATCTGTAGAGGATATGAGAGGAATTCCTGAGGAATCATTGGTCTGTTTCTGCTCTGCTCTGTCAAGAGTTCAGATTTATGGGGGTTGAAACGGTCTCAGCTTTCATTTGATGTTTTGAGGGAGAAAAGAATCGAGTGAAAAAACGAAAGAAGGTGATATTGGGCAGGTGGATCGGATTTCAGCCGCTGTTTTTTTGTGATTTAATGCCAGTGTAACAGCTGAGGTGCTTGCTGTTCTACTTTGTGAACTGTGAAAGCAGCATGGGACGATAACCGTTTCAAGGTATATCGCGGTATGGAAAAGTCAAGGTTTTCATACCGCCAAAATTTACCTAAGGTATGTGTACGATTTTTTATTTACGTTTTTTGTTGTTTTTTAGGTGTAAATTGTAAAGAAATCTGTGTTTTTGAAACAAATGAAGACCGCAGAAGTCAATGATTCACTTGAATTATTTAGCCTGACATGTTTACTGCCCCAAAATATTTTAAATGTTTCTCAAAATAAAATATATTTTGTGTTCAAAGGGCAAAGAGGTTTTATTTTTTAGCCAGATATTTAAAAATAATATATTTTAGAGCAGTGATCACAACACCGTCATACCGTGAAACAGTGATATTTTTATCCAAGGTTATCATAACGTCAGAATCTTATACCGGCCCATGTCTAGAAAGCAGGTCTAAACCAGTTTGAGTTTACTAGAACTTCATCTATGTTAAGCTGCTTTGACACAATCTACATTAAAAAAGCTCTTTTGAAATAAAGATGGATTGAATTGAACATTAGATTTGGTGTCTGAAAGTCTCTGAAAGTCTAATTGGCTTTACAAAAATGTTTTGCAAATCAAAAGTGAATGTCCGCAGCAGTGTGTCTGTTCATTATGAGGTTTTCAGCTGAATATTTTATGGTGTTTATCAAGGCACATGTCTAGCATGCCTTGAATCACTCATTTGTGATCAGCTATGGCGTGTGTGTCTCTGTATATGTGTGACATCTGTTGGCCATGTTTGACTTATGTGATCTTGCTCTTGTGTTTCAGACTGAAATGGGAGGATGGGCGCTACGTCTCGCTGCGGGGATCTTCCTTCTCTTGCTCGCTGTGACAGACAGTCGTGCTGATGAGGGTGGGAACATCAACTCTCAAGCCCCTTAAACCTCAAATCTAAGTTACAGACACTTTGACTTGGAAGCAGTGCCAGCTCAGTTTAAAAAACAGCAGATTACTCTACGCTAACTATGATCAGAGATATTAATTGTTGTGATAGTAATTATTGTGATGGTATTTATATGCATAACATAACATATTAGATCCGGTTTACCCCACAGCCCAAAGACATGGGATTATGTCAATTGGATTAACTAAATTGGCCGTAGTGTATGAGTGTGTGTGAATGCGAGAGTGTATAGATGTTTCCCAGTACTGGGTTGCGGCTGGAAGGATATTCGCTGTGTAAAACATATGCAAGAATAGTTGGCGACTTCTGATAAATAGGCACAAAGCTGAAGAAAAATCAATGAATGTGTAACATATCAGAATTCAGGTGTGTATAGTTGCACAACATCATCCTGAATTTAAAATAAGTCTATTAGTGATAGTTTACACCATAACTGTATTAGTGAAGAAAGACCACAGCTGATGATTAGTAAGTATATTGAGAGCCAATCAGAATCAAACCTGCTTTGACAAGCTTAAACATTTAAAGGGACGTACAACCTAATTGTGGCACACTTATAATAAACGGAACAGGTATTAAAGGTCTCTTGAAGTGCTTTGAAATGTGCAGTTTTTTATTCGATGTTTGATGTCGTAGCTCCTCCCATTTATAAAAACAGCCAATGGCATTTAGTTTTTATCATAGCACTGCCAGGCAGAGTGGTGGAGATCAAGTGCATCAAATATAAAGCAAATGAGAAGGGGCGGGGCATGTCGATACTAGAGAGAATTTGATTGGTCAAGATTTCATGAGAAACGGAAGTATGAGGTGACATGAAAATAATCCTTGATCCATTTAGAGGGAAATGACAAACTGCAGGCTTTGGATGCTTATATAAGTTTTATATTTTCTAAATGCAAATTTTGTCACTGTTTTGGAGCACACTAGCTTCTAGATATCCTTAAAACTAACATCTAAAATTTGTTATTTCATGGGACCTTTAAGTTTCTCTGATTTTAGTGAATAATGGCACAAACCTTTCAAGCAAGAAAGGTGCGATCTCCACAAATAATATGTCCTTTTTTCTTACTTGATTTAAAGAGGACAAAATTATTATCTTAGTTGTATGCTGAATACGTTTTTTTGTGTATGTGTTGCATAGTGAATCACTGCACTGCTGCCAGGACCAAAACCTGCTCAGAATGTATCCAGGTTGGTGCTGGATGTGCGTACTGTCCTGATGAGGTAAAAACGATGAATATAAACACAGTCTATTTGATGTGTCGTTAAAAAGAGCTTTTGAAAAATTGTATATAATTTACAGATCTAAACTGAACTATTAACTGTTATGATATGACTATCGATGTTCAAAAATATAGATATATTATGCAGTAAACATTGTCATTAAGCAATAATTTAAAGGGACATTTGAATGTATTTTAATGATATGTTTCTTTCAGAAGTTTGTATTATATATATTTTTTATAAGAAAATACGGAGAAATTGTAATGTTATGTTATTTGCAACTGAAAATACTTGTTTCTATTTAAATATATTTTAAAGTGGAATTTATAATCTTGCAATAGCAGCCATTGCTCCTATCTCACATGATTATTCAGAAATCATCATGAAATGTTGATTTGGTGTTCAAAATTGGGATTTATTTATTTCAAATAGAATGTGACAGAAGTATTTACTATAAGCGGAAGTCCAACTTTACAATACGTTTTCATTAGTTAATGTTAATGTATTTACCAACATGAACTAATAATGACCAATAATAATACCGAATTTATTCATCATAGTTCAACATTTAGTAATGCATTATTAAAATACAAATTCATGCTTGCTAACATTAGTTAATGCACCCCTAACATGAACTAACAATGAATAACAATGAAACATGAACTAACTGAATTTGCATTAACATGAACAAATGCTGTAATAAATGTAATTTTTATTGTTTGTCCATGTTAGTAAATACATAACTAATACAACTTAATTGTAAAGGGTTACTGGACAGTATTACAGACCCTAATCTTTTAAACAGTAAAGTTTAGTTAGTTTAAATACAGTTTACATGTTTCTATTCATAAAACCTAATGTATATCTCTGTATGTTTACTGTAAATAAGTAAACTGTATTTATTTGCGTTTTTCTCTCTCATAAGATCTTCGAGCATGAGCGTTGTGACCTGAAAGAAAACCTGGAGGCCCAAAAATGTGGCAGAATAGTATTTTTTGAGAGCAGCAGGCAAATCCAAGAGGTCTGTTTCATCAGATTCTACCTGCCATTCACTCGCTGAAGTGATCATGGACTGATGTTTATTCGTGTGCTTTTCAGAGTGTGCAAATCAACGAGCAACTGAAGCAGTCTCAGGTGTCCCCTCAGCTCATGAGCATGACACTTCTGCCCGGGGAGGAGAAGGAGGTGGAGATGGAGGTGTTTGAACCCACCCGTGGCCCGCTGGACCTCTACATCCTCATGGACTTCTCCAACTCCATGTCTGACGATCTGGACAACCTAAAGAGGATGGGAGAAAAGCTGGGTGAGGCAGAGGAGAGCGCTATAACAGTGATAGTTAGATATGGGCTGGTTATGTCATTGTAATTTTGACTGGGCTATATATTTTTGATAATTTGCTGGGAGAACCATTGTGAATATTGCAGTAATCATATGTTTGAACATATTATAAACATTGTGTTTGTGTATGTAATTTTAGATTTGAATCAGTTCAAACTGGCTGTTTCAGTGAATCAAAAGTTGATACAACAATTGATTGAGACAGACAGATACTGTAGATATATACTGTGGATGGATAAACATAGATACTGTGTAGATAGACAGATAGATGGATAGATAGATTCTGTAGATAGATTCTGTGGATGGATAGACATATAGATAGATACTGACAGATAGATAAATACTGTAGACGGACGGACGGACACTGGATAGATGGATGGATGGATACTGTGGAGGGATGGATGGATGGATGGATGGATGGATAGATACTGTGGATGGATGGATGGATACTATATATAGATATAGATGGATGCATAGATGGATAAATGCTATGCATGGATGGATGGATGCTGTGAATGGATGGATGGATGGATGGATGGATACTGTGGAGGGATAGATGGATGGATGGATAGATAGATAGATAGATACTGTAGATGGACGGATGGATGGATAAATGGATGGATACTATAGATAGATAGATAGATAGATAGATAGATAGATAGATAGATAGAT
>CAIGQQ010035257.1:4769268-4793181 GCA_903798035.1 Danio albolineatus | reverse complement strand
TTTGTTCTTAAATACAAATATATACAGTCAAGAATATATATATATATGTATATATATGATTGTGTGTGTGTGTATGTGTGTGTGTTGAACAGTGCACAACATATGAACAAATGAATATTTTCTAAAAGAAGCTTTATAATATTATTTTGGTGCATATACATTAGATTAGTCAGTATTGAAGCTAAATCTGGAGCTGATCTATCAAAATAACTTATGATAATGGTCCAGAATTATTACATCCAAATTTATATGTTATGGAAAAATGATTTCTAAATTTCTAAAGATGTTCGATTACTAAAATATTATTTTAATTAAAATATTATTTTAACAAATCTGTTTTGTTCAAATGCACTAAAATATATGACCTATATATAGAAATGGATAAAAATACTAAAGTATGTTGAGCACTAGTTTAAATGATTGTTATCCCAGAATAACATACTTCAGAATGTTGTGATTGTCCAGTCAATCAGAATCAAGTATTCCCGTGTATGTAATAATACCTTTTAAAATGTGAAAACTTTGCCACACTGTTCCTAGGGTAAATTTAAAGTGCGAATGAAGGCCCTTAATCAGGTCGGAGAAGAGCATGTGTGTAAGGCCAACCAGGCTGACCGGGCAGGAACCTTGAGAGTCAAACCCACCACCTTCAGCTCTGCCTTTAGAATCAATGCTGAGGTGCTCTGTCCAACCTGTGACTGCGAAAAGGTAACATTTGCTCCCTCCGTGTAACTGTTTTCCTGTTCTGTGTGTTCATTTCAAATCTTACACTTCTGTTTTCACTTTATTTTCAGACCCCGGTCAAAAATGCAGTGCGCTGTACTGGCCATGGAGATCTGGTCTGTGGGAAATGCCAGTGCTCTGAAGGATGGTACTAGTGGAATTTATGTCCTTAGATTTAGTTTTTGGCCAATCATACTCTATATTTTTCAGAAAACAAGGAGCACTTTGACACATTGTGCTAAAAATTTTATTGTTGAGTAAAGCAAAAAATGTATGCAGAAGCAATGTAATCAAAAGCATTAGATGAAAGGGATAGTTCATATAAAAATGCCAAATCTTTCACCATTTACTAACCCTTTACTTGTTTCAAACCTTAATGAGTTTCTTTCTTCTGTCGAACACAAAAGAAGATATTTTGAAGAATGTTGAAAACCTGTAACCATTGACTTCAATGTTATTTGTTTTCCTACTATGGTAGTGAATGGATACAGATTTTCAGCTTTATTCTAAATATCTTCTCTTGTGTTTAATAGAAGAAAAAAAATCATAAAGGTTTGGAACCACTTGAGGGTGTGTAAATCAAAATATTTTGGAGAACTGTGCCTTTAAGCATGACATTTTTAAAGTAGAAGGACTGAAATAATAAAACACTCCTCCTCAGTAATCTTTCATTTATACCAAAGTCCCTTTTAAGAGTTCACACTTAGCTTATGATTGATAATAAAGCTTGTTTGGCATGCTGTCCCGGGAGAGAGCCCTGAGCTCATAAGATCCTCGAGCCCTGGGCTCCCTCCCGTTTGCAGGGCGAGAGGAGAGTTTGAGCTCAGGTAGATCTTGGTGAACCCCCCCTCGGCTTATTTCCAGCTAGTGGCGAACTGAGGTGAGGTGTATTCGATGTTGAGATAAGGAAACTTGGGTTATTTATAGAGAGTTAGGAATCGTACGATTGGATAATCGGTCATTAGCTGAAGCTGTAACAGCTGGGAACAATCATAAGCACGTGATCCTCTTGAAATTTGTTTATGAATAAACTTCACTTAAGGCAAGTCATTTCACTCGGTGGCCATCTTTGAAACGCCTCTCAGGCAGTATGCTCGGGCATTCTGTCTGAATGGGGAAACATCAAATTCTCCAAAACTGTTAGCCAAGCTTAAGATTACATTACATATTTGAAACCATCAATAAAATTAAGTAAAAACCGTCTCATAAATTTAATTTCTAAACGTCCAAATCAAACAAAATCTGCATATTTTCAGGTTACCCGAGCTAATGCACATATGCACTCAAAAAGACTGAAATGACGACACCAACCTCATATATGGCCATTCTACACATTATCATCCTCTGGATAATGATCGTCTGATCACGCTGCTCTTCTGAAGTAATTCACAACTTGGTCTTGATGGCAAATCTCCTCCAGAAATGACAGCGACTCTTTACCTCTGTACCTTGCGTTGGTTTCATACAGATTACAAAACCAAAGAACTTTTGTTTTCAAGTGCGCTTGGTTCATTTAAAAGTACAGATTTCAAGCTTTATGTGGATATCTTTGTTATGTCTGTGAAGCAAGTTTTTGCTTAGATTTCAGTGTGTTTGTTGGCCACTAAAGTGTCATAAAAGCAGACGTCTGACATGAGCTTCTCTGTAAGTCTGTAGCGATCACTGATTGGCTCCTGTACTAGTAAGCACGGCTTTATTTGCCATACTGACCGTTACACATTTCTCCATTGAAAACTATACGAGTGACATGTCTTGTGTGTTCTATGGTCTTTGTTTATACCTAGAAAAATAATTTGAACCCTCTTTTTTTCTATGCCCTGCCCCTCATAGGCTCGGCCCTTTCTGTAACTGTTCAGCGGGCGCTTCCACAGACTCTAAAATGTGCATCGAACCAGGAAAGACAGAGCCATGCTCAGGCAGAGGAGACTGCATGTGTGGGACCTGTGTGTGTTATAACCCCAACCAGTTTGAAGGGCCCTTCTGCCAGTTTGACAAATCTCAGTGCCAGCGATTTGGTGGATTTCTCTGTAATGGTTTGTAACAAGATTTTTTGGTTTAATATATCCCAGAATTAACATGTGAGATGAATCAAAGACATCTGATAATGTTGTATGAGGTGCTAATGTGCTTTGACTGTTTGCCATACTTAATGATTTGGCTTTTGTTTGTAATAACAGAGCGTGGAAGCTGCAGCATGGGCAGATGTGTTTGTTCTCCGGGATGGAGTGGAGAGGCCTGTGAATGTCCCACCAGCAATGACTCATGCCGGGACAGCAAAGGGGTACATCTTTAAAACACTCTGTTTTCATTGAATCTTAGTATAGTTTAGCCAAAACATGTCTGTCACATGGCATTGCTTCTTAGCTGGCTTGGCTATTGAATATTTGACCCATAAATGAACACAAGTGCCACCCTGCTCTACTTAATGGGATAGTTCACCCCAAAATAAAATGTACTTCTAGTTATTGTCACTCGTGTGGATTTAAACCTTTATGAATTTCTTTCTCCTGTAGGAAACAAAAGAAGGTATTTTGAAAAATGCTGGTTGACGGTACCCATTGACTTCTATAGTAGGAGAAGAAACTGCTATGGAAGTCAATGGGTACCATCCACCAGCATTCTTCAAAGTAGTTTAGTTTGTGTTCAACAGAATAAAAAATAAATAAATGGTTTTGAACACCCGGAGGTTCAGTAAATGATTACAGAGATTTCATTTTGGGGTGAGCGTGAATTTTCTTTGTTTATGCACATTAATTGACACTCAAGCCTACTAAATTTGCAACCCACTCAAAAGGCTTCTGTAACTCCCTTTTGGGTTGTGATCCTCTAGTTGAGTAACACTGGTCTAAGAGATCTGATTTAGCTCTTGACCAATGTGCTAGTACAATGTTGATGTTCAAAATATAAAACATTTTTAACAAACACATTGTAAAAACACGTAAAGCCGGTCTGTACAGTACATACTAAATTTGCTCTTTTCTTTTGCAGGGCATCTGTAATGACCGTGGTGTGTGTAAATGTGGTCGCTGTGAGTGTGAACACTCAGGACTTCCACTGAGTCCTACTTGCGAAGCCAACTTCCAGGTACAACTGTCTTTTTTTCCTTTGCTTTACACATCATGCCCCTTTTTACAAGACATGCTTTAAGTTTCAGGTGTCAGTTTTAGAGTCTTTACAGCTTGTGCCTCGGTTATTCTAGCATCAAATAACCCAACATCTGCTGTATGTGCTTATGAGTGCCATATAATGAAAATCTGGATATATCTAGGCAAAGCTAAAAGATAAGAGTTATGATGCGACTGTTACGTTGCACACAAGTTCATTAATATGCATGCCCTAGGCTATGTTTGATTGGCCACAATATTTTCTAGTTAGATTACAACAATATATATTTTCTTTCTCTTATTGGTATGTTTATCTAAGCTTATATTAAGTTTACTATGTATGTGAGATTTGTTTGAAAACGGGTGAGGCAGGCCTATATTAAGCACGCCATGCCACACTATTCCTTTACATTGCTTAACGAGCAAGACAGATACCTGATGGAGGCATTGGTGTGTGTAAACTCATAAAAAAACTTTAAAGTTTAAAGATTTAAAAAAGACATGGTACTTGTGCAATGGGCTCTAAAGATGATTTAAATTCAATCGTAAAAATGTACGATTTAAGATAAGTCTTCTTATTTTTGTATGTATATCTGTGCACTTTATTTTTTTTTAAAAATCTACTTGCTCTCATAATCTTCCCTTCTGGTCACATGGAATGCCTTTAGGGCGGGGCTATCAGGGCGTGTCTGGTTTCTGCCCTGCTTTCGTTTATTTGTCATTCTTCTCCCATTTTGTCAGCAATGCCCATCTTTCAACAATCCAGCTGGTTCCCAAAAAATGTAATCATCCACCGCTTTACAATTTTTTCGTCCTCATTTTAGGACCATTTCAATTCAATGTACTGTATACTGCTCAAAAAAATAAAGAGAACACTTGGAGTTACATTGGGCTGTTTAAGTGTTCCCTTTATTTATTTTAAGAAGTATACGTCAATTTTAAGGCTTTTAATTCTTGGTGTCATTTCTGAGTCTATAAATGAGCTTATAAAATATTTTCACAAAGAATTCTTGCACTTGCCTAATCCACATAGCTACTATATAGTATTTTAAGTTATTAGATCAATGCACTGCACCTTGTCAGGTTAAACTCCTATTTCTAGGCTACATACCCAAATAATGCTGGTTGTCAGATGACAAGTCGAATGAATATGATGGCCTACAACTTTTTCTTTCACATCAAATACATAAAAATGTTTTTAAAAATTGTAAAAAAAATTGTATTGTAAAAAAATACAGGTTCACATTAATGTTGGTCGTGTCTGTGAATATAAACAGTTAGGGAAGAAATCACATGTGTATCAGTATATTAGATCCGAGTTACTCCTTTCTGGGACATGAAAACAACACACTACTAACACAACTTAATCATGCCCACCCATGATTATCAAAAAATGATTTCCCCCAGCAGTGTTTACCGAAATTGAGAAGCTTATGCAGAGATTTCTCATTATACTCTAAAGGAAGTTGAAAGCATAACGCGACCTGTTTACTAAAGGTCTTACTCCAACTGTCTGTCCTGCAGCAACAAGTGGGTATGTGTGAAGCCAAGAGGAGCTGCGTTCAGTGCCAGGGTTGGAGCACCGGCGAGAGGAAAGGACGGAAATGCGATGAGTGTCCCTTCAAAATTGTCAGGGTGGATGAGCTTGAAGAAGGTAAGGTGTCAGATCTCTCTTTATTATATGAAGAAGACATAGGCACACTTTCTTAATGATGAAATAATGGATCGTTCACAGATAAGAATGTAATCGAGACATGCAGTTTCCGTGATGAGGATGACGACTGCACATATCACTATAATGTGAATTATCCATCGAACATCACAGACAAAGAACACCGCGTCCTAGTGAAGAAAAAGAAAGGTGAGATATATATAAGTATTAACTGTACTTTTGATATGATAAAACAAAGATGTATGTGACTTGGTTGACGTGTAGGTCAATTTAAAACAGATTCTCATATACAGTGCCTGTAGAAAATCCTCATACCCTGTGAAAATCTATACCTTTACACACAATACACCCTGCTTTCACTTTCAGGATGAAGTTATAGGAAGGCACAGGTTAGGAGAAGGCTACAAAAACATTTCAAAGGCTGGAAAAGATTTGATTTCAAGCTGGATGAAAAATAAAGTAATTATTTCAAAAGGGGAAGATGATTTTCTACAGGCACTGTTCATATATATATCATTATTTATTTAGTAAAATGTTAATAAAACAGCAGTTTCAATTGCCCCGATGTAGTTATATGCACTACGTTATCTAACTGAATAGTTTTTTTGTGTGCCAGATTGTCCACCTGCAGGATTCCTGTGGTTGATTCCCCTCATTATGTTTCTGATGCTGTTACTTGGTTTGCTTTTGCTCTGTTGCTGGAAATACTGCGCCTGCTGCCAGGTAGATGCTCACACATACATATTACTATAGATTGTGTTGTTTTTTGTAAAGACATACACAGACACACACACATCTAAATACATACTAAAATGTTAATTCTTTAATATAAGTATATAGTATACTTTATAAAGTATATAAATAATATATAAACTTATACTTTATATTTTATATACATACATATATTTTTGGGGAGTGCAAAAATTGTGCAAAAAGCAAAGCTTCTTGGGGAAACGTGAGAAACATGCGAGAAATGTTTTGCAAGACCATGCACATTTCTTTGGTGTAATGCAGTACTGTAAAATACAGTAAAAGCAAATGTTTTATGATTAAAGGCAAAGTTTCTTGAGGTAACAGAACTTCTATGAGAGAACACAAATGTTTTTTAAATCCAAAGTTTATTAAGGTTGCAACACTTTTGTGGGAAAACAAATTTTAAGGAGAACACAATATTTCATCAAAAGTTTATTCACAATGATGTCTGTCTCCAACAGTCCTGTCTTGCTCTTCTCCCGTGCTGTGCTAGAGGTAATAATTTTACACTTTTATACATACTAAATGTTACATGGTGTAAACTGTAATTGAATCGTGCATAATTAATTGCTCTTAATATGTGTTGGACAGGTCGTATGGTGGGATTTAAAGAAAACCAGTACCTGCTACGTCAGTCTTTCCTGCAAAATGATTATTTGGACACCCCAATGGTGCGCAGCGGCCCACTCAAGAGCACAGACGTTGTGCGCTGGAAAGTGGCAGACAATGTTCATCGAGGACCGAACCACCCCCAGAACCAAATCAGACCCAATCCCAAAGAGACCAGTGAGTCTAAACTAAGATTAGAATTTTTTGAATTATTATTAAACAAATACTAACACTTAACTTTACTGTGTTTTTGTTCCATGCAGTCAGTATAGAAATAGCTGTAAAAGTATTCATATTTACATAAAAGTAACCCTTAACCTAACCCTCATCGTAACACTAACCATGTACTGTACACTGATTCAAAGACAGAGTAAGATAATTCCTAGTTCCTATTCATTTCAAGAGTTCACACTTAGCTGATGATTGATTATAAGCTTGCTTGGCATGCTCTCGTGGGAGAGAGCCCTGAGCTCATAAGATCCTCAAGCCCGGGGCTCCCTCCTGTTTGCAAGGCGAGAGTGGAGTTTGAGCTCAGGTAGATCTTGAGAACTCCTCTGCTGTAGTAGCTAATGAACAGATAGTGATCGCTCTTAAGAGATAACTGCTTACTAGGAGCATGTCTAAGGAGTTGATTTGGATTAGTCAATTAACTTAAGTTACATGTTTTTGGATGGTGGGAGGAAACCGAGGAACCCGGGGGAAACCTACGTGAGCATGGGGAGAACGTGTAAACTCTGCACAGAAACGTCGACTCGCTTGGTAAGGACTAGAACCAGTGACGTTCTTGCTGTGAGGCAACAGTGCTAACCACAGGGCAACTGTGCCACCCATCTAGGAAAGGAAGAGGAGTAGGGGAGGAAGGGAAGATTCTTCAAAACGAAGATGGCTGTGATATGAAACTTAGAGTATTTATAGTGGCTTAGGAATCGTCTGATTGGTGAATCATAAATTGGATAATGCAGGACCAGCCTTAAGCAATCATAAGCACGTGATCCTCTCGAAATTAATTTAGAAATAAACTTCATTTATCCATATTTTTCTTCATAGTCCAGTATCCTGTTTCTCTTCGTCTGAACCGCCAGTTTTCAGAAGCTCTTTCTAACCCTGACGGTCGGGACACAGATGTGCTCAGACGAGAAGTAGAGGACAACGTAAGTGCTTATATATGTGATGCTTCACCCAAAAAAAAAAAAGAAACCGATTTTCACACATGACCTGTCATGCCCGTCTGCTGATGTCTAATGTTTCTTTCCAAACAGCTCAATGATGTGTTCCTGCAGATCCCGGGCGCACAGCGAGTGCAGAAGACTCTGTTCAGGTGTGACTCATTAGCACTGGCGTGGTTGTGCCTTGTGGGCAAATGTTTCTCAAGTATTGGATGAGTCTCAGATTTTGACGCGTGTCTGAATGTACCATTTTTTCTTTTCCCTCAGGACACAAAGAAATTCTGGAAAGAGGTAAAGTAACTACGATTGAGCTAGAGCTGATGAAATACTTGAGTTGTTTCCCAAATGATGAACTATGCATTAATACTCTAAGTATTTATGCACTCAGCTGTCTGGTGTATGAACTTTCGAGATAATTTTCTCATTCATCTTCAGAGTCTGAAAGCCCCGAACCCTCCACTGTGTAATTCTTTTCCACGCTTTTTTCCATGGATGCATTTTTTCTTTAGGGAATTTTCAGGTCGAACACACTACATGCATTAGACTTTTAGTAGTGTACAAGTATGTAAATCAGGACAAAATGACTGTCTTTATTTGTTATTAACTTATCATTCATTCATTCATTTTCTTTTCGGCTTAAACCCTTTATTAATCCGGGGTCGCCACAGCGGAATGAACCGCCAACTTATCCAGCATTTTGTTTTACGCAGCGGATGCCCTTCCAGCCGCAACCCATCTCTGGGAAACCATACGTTCTCATTCACACTCATACACTAGGGACAATTTAGCCTACCCAATTCACCTACCACATGTCTTTGGACTGTGGGGTAAACCGGAGCACCCGGAGGAAACCCACGCAACCACTGGAGAACATGCAAACTCCACACAGAATTGCAAACTGACACAGCCGAGGCTCGAACCAGCGACCTTCTTGCTGTGAGGCGAACGTGCTACTCACTATGCCACCGTGGCGCCGTTATTAACTTATTATGGTGAATATTATAAAAGTTGTGGTCAGTAAACAATGTTTTTTTTAAGCAAGGATACATTTAAATGATTAAAAGAGGCACTTTTATAATAAAACATTAAAAAAATATGTTAGTTAAATATATACTTAGTTATTCTATATACAGGGTTTATACGATCATGGAAAACATGGAAAAGTCTGGAAAAATAATTTTGTCAAGTGTATATCAAGTGGAATAACAGAGCAGAACTCACAAAGTTGTGTAAAAGTCATGGAAATTAGTTGAACAAATATCTGTATACTTGAATATACGTTAGTTGTCTTTACTTCTTCTCTGTCCTTGGCCAAAAACATGCTCTCACATTATTAGTGTTGTGTAAGCATTATCTAAATCAATTTTACACAGATATAAAAATGTATTCAAACTAAATAGATTGAGGTGGCATAGTGGCACAGTGGGTAGCGCTGTCACCTCCAACAAGAAGGTTGCTGGTTCGAGCTCAGGCTGGGCCAGTTGGCATTTCTGCGTGGAGTTTGCATGTTCTCCCCTCCTCCGAGTGCTCCAATTTTCCCGACAAGTCTAAAGACGTGGTATACATGAATTGGGTAAGCTAAATTGTCTGTAGTGTGTGTGAATGTGTATGTCCTGGTCCTTCAGGTTGGGGTTTGAGCATTGGGCTAACAACCCACTTTGTAAAAATGAGATGTTATGAAACACAAACATAGTGCAGCTAAATATCAAGTTCGATATAGACGGCCCTGGGAGTAAGGAAATAGATTGCTGCATGTTTTATGATATGCTGTTATAAATTTGAACGTGCATTATTTTTCTTAATATTTACCAAGTATATGTAGATATTGCGTGAAACATTAGGTCATGAAAATTTACATTAACATTCTGGAAAAGTCATTTTAATAGTTATATTGTGTATGAACCCTGTATATATGAACGAATCCAGAAAAAATGCATTATGTATCACACTGTACTGATTCCAAAACAAAATTGAAGCACTATAAGTGTTTCAGCATAATATACCAAACTTTTCTTTTGTCTTTCTGCCAAAAGTCTTAGTTTTGCCTTTTGATTTTGGAGTTTAATATGAACTGAAGCTTTTTTTGCTTGACAAAGGAATACAATTTTCTAAACTTGAAAAGAGAAAGAGTAATTCTTTTTTTTTTTTTTTTTGCATTCACAGACAGAACAACACAATTGTGGACACGGTTTTATCTGCTCCTCGCTCCAGTTACCCAGATATTGTAAAACTGACAGATAAACAGGTTCAGTCTGGAAACTTCCGGGACCTGAAGGTGATTCCAGGCTACTACACCGTGGCTTCTGATAGAGGTACAGATCCCGCACAACACACAAGCCTTAATAACAAAGAATAAATCACCAAAAATGGAAATTCTGTTCATTCAATTCTGAAAATTCTTTTCCTCTACTTGTTTTGAAGTTGTTTGAGTTTCTTTCTTTTGTTGAACACAAAAAAGGGTATTTTGAAGAATCTTTAAAACTGGTGGCCATCGACTTTCATTATATATATTTTTTGGAAGTCAATTGCCACTGGTTTCGGTGAATAAATGTTGAATGAATTCTTATTGTCAGGGTGAACTATCCCCTTAACAAACTTACTTGAAAAGCCCTGCCGCATTAATTTCTTGCCTGTTGTAACATTTTTTTGTGTCTTTTCCATTTTGTCTTGTAGAAGCAGCAGGCGCTGTGGAGTTTCCAGAGAATGTGGAGTCAGTGGATGTTCGGGTTCCTCTCTTCATTAAAGATGAGGACGATGAAAAGAAGGAGCTGCTTGTGCAAGCTGTTGATGTTCCAGTCGGAATCGCAAAAATTGGAAAAGATCATGTCAACATCACAGTGCTGAAGGAACAGGGTAGGAAGAAAAAAGTGCAAAGCTAACTTCCCAAATCTATGCATCTTAAAAGGGATAGTTCACTCAAAAAAATGTATTCTGTCATCATTTAAACATCCTTCAATTGATCCAATCCTTTTTGAGTTTATTTCTTCTGTTTAAAACAAAGCAAGATATACTGAGCAAAATACCATTGAGTTCTATAGTATTTTTGTTCCTACTATGGCTACTTTTTGTACAACCTTCTTCAGAATATCTTATTTTGCCTTATTTCATTTTTACTTGAGCTATCCATTTAAAACAACAGACATTTTCTTAAGATACACAATACTGGAAGATTAAAAGACTGAAATATATTTTTTAATTAGGTTGAAAAGGTAAATTTGGTTAGGTAGATTAAGTAACAATATAATATAATATATACAAGTATATATATGAGAATGTGTGTTGTCTCATTGGTTTTATTCTGGTTTGTTTGTTGTCTTGTAGCTTCGAGTGTCTTTACCTTCCTGGAGCCGGCATATACCTACAGTCGTCAGGACGGAGTGGCCAACATCCCGATCAAACGTCAGATCATAGAGGATGGACGGACCCAAGTTACATACAGCACAGCAGACCTCACTGCCAAAGACAAAAAGGTCAAATACACCAGCTTCCTTCATCGTAGTTTGTAGTCATTTTATTCAATTAGCCATGCAATATAGCCATGCGATATAGCCAATTCATATTTTGACCAACTTTGATTAAAAAAATGCATTGGAATATATGATTACCTAATAACATTTGTAATTAATTGAATTAAATTTATAATTCAAAGATGTCCTGAAAATTTGTAAGTAATTGAATTAAAGTTATAATTTAAAGATGTCCTGAACATTTTTGAAACATACCTAATTATAGCAAAAGAAATATTACTCTTAAATATTATTTTAATAGTTTGTCAATAAAGTAGATGTTTTTAGATTTAGTTTTTCCACTTGATATAGGGAAAATGCTAATATATTTTACAGAAGTTTACTGATATTGATTTAACCTCATAGTTATAGCTAAAGGTGCTCCATACATCCTTAAAATGCTGCAAAAATGCAATGTTGTACTATTGTTTATAAATGGTTAGAGCTCCTAAAATATTTTACAATTATTTTATTAGTAATGGGTATTTTGAAAGTCTTAAAGCTTTCACAAAAGTAATTTCCTTACTAAAAACATTTTAAGAAGAAACAATGTGTATAGAAACAATCATGTATCTCTTCCAGGTCAAAACGGACCAGAATGAGGGTTAAATACATCTAACACGAGATCTCATTGTCTAATTGATTGAAAGAACGTGCTGTTTTCTTTGTTTGATTGCACTATTTTCTTACTACTTTTTACATTCTCTTCTTGTACAGGACTATATCTCAGTAGATGGCGACTTGAGCTATGCACCAGGTGAAACGGAGAAGATGGTCCCAGTGAAACTACTGGAGCTTGGGGAGCAAGACGGCCTGCTGGAGGACAAACAAGTCAAACAGTTTGTGATGGATCTGAGTAACCCACGACAAGGCGCTAAACTGGGCCGTTACCCGCGCACTGTTATCACAATCGCTGATAAACCAGGTACATATGAGCAAATCCATGCAAATATCAACCTTGCCATGAACAAGTTTTCACCAAAATAGTGAAATTGTATCTATGTTTTTTGTGTAAGCAAGTATTTTACAGTGCTTCAAAAATACTCAAAATGTCTCTGTCAGTGTTTTTAAACAATTATATTTGATTTACCAAAGTCACACAAGTGGCAACTTCACATCTGTCACATCCGTAACAGAGAGGTGTTACATCCAAAAGAAGCTTTTTCCTCATAAATGCAAAGTTCAATCGTCAAAAACAATCGTTTTTGTTCTATAGTGAGCCGACTCTTATTCTTTTGGCTAGTATTTTTTTTTGTTGTTTTGTGGTTTAATTCACAGAATTTGTACAAAGTATGTTGTTTACAGTAACTTTTTTGGTCACATCCATAACTCATGTTCACTTTCCTCATTTAAAATCTGAAATTTTTTTACATTGTGATATTTTTCTGATCCCATGACTCTGTGGTTAGTTGTTTTGAAAAATATAAACATATGTTTTAATATAATGTTTACATATTGTTTGTCTGAGAATTTATGTTTTGAATTTTTACTCTAAATGTCACATCCATATGATTTACTTACAGATCTGGAAGGACAGTTTATTGTTATTACTAAACATAAACGATCTCATGTGTCCTCGCAGAATCTAGTGTTGTGGCGTTTAAGAAGAGTACTCAAACTTTCAGTACCACCGACCCGCTCTACACCATCCCGGTGGAACGCACTGGAAACCGGGAGACTCCGGCCACTGTGCACTGGCGCACTAACAAGGCCTCGCGCTTCGACATCTCCAGTCCACTCAAATTTGCTCCCGGTGACGCTGAAAAGAATATCCTCATTGATCCTCGTACACATCCGTCTCCCATCATACCTGAGAAATTCAACCTGGAACTATTAGACCCAAGCAACAATGCAATCATCGGAAAGAGGAAGACCACAGAGGTGATCGTCACCGATGGTCGAGGTGAGGTGGACATCTTGATAGTGCAAAAGAAAAGTAGACGTCTTGCAAATACAAAAAACTTTTTTTCTTACCTTAGTTCATAGTTTTCACACCTTAGTTATCTTAGTTTTATGGTAAAATTGAAATTATGGCTAAAATAATGCATATTGATAGTGTAAAATGAGAATGAGCAGCTCTGTGCTTTATTTTTATCCATTTTAAAAATATTTGTACTTGATATTTTGATAAGACATTAACATCAAAATCATATCTGTGGCCAAAGCTCTTTTGAGTTCTTTTGACTGTATACCAATATGTAATATTACAGTACAGTAATATGTAACAAGTCCAAATTGTCATTGGAAGACTTGTTGTGAGTTTTGGGGGGTTGTCTGTGGTCTGCTCAAAGTAAATTGTTTATTCTATTAAGTTTCTTTTTTAATTTTCAATGTCTGAACTGTGAGGACAGTTATAAACAACCCGTTGTGCTCCACTTTTTTTTAAACCATTTTAAATTATTTATAGTTTAATGGAAGTTACTCTCATAATTCATCAAAAGGCAGACAATCTGCAGATAGTAGAAATGATCATTATTATTTGCATTTGAATATTTCAGGGGATGGTAAAATTCAGGATTTCCAGAAGATGGAATATGTTACTCAAACAGCCACATCTCCCGGTGGACGCCTCTATTCCCCGGCTAACATTAAAGCCGTTCCTACCGGCCCTAAAAATATCTGCCTGAACTGGAAACCCAGCCCAAATGCCAATGGTTACAAGGTAGATCCTGTCAATTAATATTTACTGCATATATGGATCCTTTCTATTGACGAAATAGCTCATTTATTTTTTTGTTGTGTACATCTGTAGAATTTATTTAGCAAAAAACTATCGATAAAAATAGATGTAAGAAATGTGAAAAGTGTGAAGGCTTTAGATTTTCCTCAGTGTTTACTAATAAGACTGTATGACCAATATAACCAGTATCATTACTGTGCTTGCTCTAAATAATAGGACACTTTTTTGTACTGTATAATATCACTGACCACAAGCTTTTGAATAACAGTGTATGTGACATGAAATGACAGGTTAGCTTGAAATTGGGCTGTTGTTTTAGCCATTTTCTTTATAGAAACACCACAGGAGCTTCTTATGTTCAATATTACATAAGAGATTACAACCTTTTTAATTTATAACATTTTTATGTGAATGTTTTATGTGTGATTCCATTCATTCATTTATTGATCCATTTGTTAGACACTTTTTGTTATATATATATATATATATATATATATATATATATATATATATATATATATGGCTCTTATTTTCATTAGTCATTAAACCTACTAACCTGGCGTTACCGACACAATGCTACAGAACAGCTATGAATCCTTAATTAAAATTTGTGTGGTTTTTTTTTTGAGGTTTGCTTAGGAATTACAATTATTGCAGTGTTTTATGATGATAGTTTTCAGGTAAACATTAGCTTACTTAAATAGGCAGTTATAAAATGTTAAACATGCCCTTTGGGCGGTTATTGCTGTCATTGTAGGTGAAGTACTGGATTTATGGAGACCCCGAAAGTGATGCTCAAGTGGTGGATGTGAAGACACCTCAAGCCCAGCTGAAAAATCTCTATCCGTACTGTGATTATGAGATGCGTGTTTGTGGCTACAATGCACTTGGAGATGGCAATTACAGTGATATCATCCAATGCCAAACTCTAGAGGATGGTAAGTCATTGTTTGAGTTTTTCTAGATTTTAATTGGTTACTTTCCGAGACCTTCGTTCTTCTTCAAAACACAAATTAAGATATTTTAGAGGAAATCCGAGGGTTCACTGATCCTCCATAGACAGCAATGGTCCCAAAATTGCAGAAAGGTACCAAAGGTACCAAGGTACTTTGTCACTGTGTCTTCAGTGGTTCAATCAGAACATTATGAAGCTACAATAATACTTTTACTGTGCGAACATAATCATTTCAATAAAGTCATCATTTTATGTGCACAACAAACATATTCTCATAGCTTGATATATTCCAATTGAACCACTGAAGGCATATAAAGGTTTGTTTTGAATATGTTTTTTTTTTTCTGGATTTTAAACGAGTTGGGACGTTTGCTCTACAATATTATACAATACTTATTTATAAAGCTCATTTAAAAGCAACCAAGGTTGACCAAAGTGCTGTACATAGGAGTACTAAAGACAGAGAAGAAAGCAGAATATAAAAGAAACATTTAACAAATAAAAGCAATAAAACAGTGATCAATGAGTATTAAAGGCGAGAGAAAATAGATAGGTCTTTAAAATAGACTTAAACACAGAAATGGAGGGGGAAAGTCTAATGTGAATTGGTAGACTGTTCTAGAGTTTAGGACCAGCAACAGTAAACGCTCGGTCACCTCGTTTTTTAAGGTGTGTTCTGGACATGATAAGTAAATGATCGAGAGGGGTAGCCTGTAAGATACTGAGGAGCAAGATTACTGACAGCTTTGTAAACAAGTAATACCATTTTAAAATCAATTCTTTATTTAATGGGTAACCAGTGAAGTGCAGTTACCCATTGCGCAGTTACCGGGTTTACGGAAGGCCAGAGAGTATACCAGAGAGAAATACCAAAAAAAAGAAAGTTACAGTAATCCAAATGTGTTGTTATGAAGGCATAAATCACAGTTTCAAAATTTATCTGGGATAAAAATGCTTGAGAGCCAAAGTTTAAGGTTCTCTGTGCACGCCAGGAGTGGTTGTAAGCCATCTTTTTGTTTTAGAGGAAAATACATCTGAGTGTATCCGCATATACGTACATGGAAGAAAACTCTATATTTATTGAAAATGGAAGCCAGGGGGGGGCATATACAGGGTGGTGCTCCCTGTGGTACTCCACAGTTGAGAGGAATACATTTCTGAAAGATGGAAGAGCAATCAGATTTAATATAAAATATCCTTACATGTTTTCCGAAGATAAACAAATGTCTCTGGGGTTTGAATTTTCACTTTTGGGTAAGCTTACCCTTTAACGATGCATTGTTTTACCCCTCCAGTACCTGGTGAACCTGGTCGTTTGGCTTTCAATGTCATCAGCCCTACTGTCACTCAGGTTAGTTGGGCGGAGCCAGCAGAAACCAATGGTGTCATCACTGCCTATGAGGTCATCTACACGCCCATCAACGAGGACAAGAGTAAGAGTCCTAAAATATGGCATCTGTGTGTCAGTTTTGAGAGTTTATGCTTCTCTGATTGCACATATCCATAATTTTGTCTTTATTCAGAGCCTACAGGACCTGCTAAGAAGGTGATGATTGACAACCCTAAAAAGCGAATGTTGCTCATTGAGAACCTGCAGCCTTCTCAGACCTACTGTTACAAAGTGCGCGCCAGCAATAAGGTGGGCTGGGGCCCATACCGAGATGCCACAATCAACCTGGCATCACAGCCTACCAGACCCATGTCAAGTAAGCGTCGCACAAAAATGGGGTGACATTGACAGGGTTCCAACTTAAAAGGACACTGTAAAAAAATGTAATGACAAAAAGTCAAGACAACAAATATTTTTATGTTGCTTTAACTTATTTTAATAAGTTATAAAAAGTTAAACTTAATATTTTTTGTCAGTTTATGTCAGTAAATGTAAGTTGAGATGACTAGAAAAGTTTATTTGAATTGTTGTAAAAATAAAAATAAGTGAATGAGAGAAGAGAACCCAGTCCAGGAGGCTCGAAACAAGCAGAACTCTTTTATTGAGACGTGTTGGTTAACCTGCAGTCATACAGCGTCTTCAAGAAGTCCATGGATCTGCAGGAGCCTATTGGAGGTCTGCAGTCTGCGAGTTTTATCACAAGTCTGATTTGATTTATCACAAGTTTGTCTGATTTGAGACAAAGTTGTCCTGTCTATATTGTCTTCTTAGGAGGAGGGGAGAAGGCTAAGAAAAGCATGCAAATTAAGTATTGGAGTCAGCATGATAACCGGCATATAGGTGTTAGAAACCTGCCCAGACACTGACCACATATGTTAATCAACAAAAGGGGTTTCTTTGGCCTGAATGTATCACCTAAAGACAAAAGCAGAGTCGTTAAGACCCTGCCTGTAGCATTTGCATCACTTTGGCTCAGGCAGTAGTCAGGGAGACAAGGTTTAATGTCCCTCATGGCTGAGCTGTTCATGTAATTATATAATTAAACCCCAAAGAATATAACTTTTCAGTTATATGTAGATTATTGTTAATTTGAAATGATATTATATAAATTTATATTCCCACAGAATCAACTTAAATATTTAAGGCAGCAAGATTTATTTTTACAGTGTCCTTGAATTTCAGACATATTGATTCAATGCCTGGACAGTGCTTAAAAACAAACACGGGTTTGAAAGTGCTTAAATTAAATTTGAAATTTGTTTATGGTTTAATTAAAACAATCGTCAAAAACAGAATGAAATTATTAAATTAAAAATCTTACATTTAAATAACACTGATAAGTAATGCACATTGCAACATTAACAATAATGAATGATAAATAATAATGATAAAACAATTAGTGCTTTTAAAAGTGCTTAAGTCTTTGAATCTGCTGTTCATGAAAGCGTGGAAACCCTGCATTGATCTCAACTACTACTGTTGTACTGACTGTGATTGATTGTGCTATTTGTTCCGGTTTACATCAACCCTACAGTTCCCATCATTCCTGACATTCCCATCGTGGATGCAGAAGCTGGCGAAGAGTACGACAGCTATCTGATGTACAGTAATGAAGTCCTGCGATCCCCAACGAGCAGCCTGAGGCCTAGCGTCACCGATCTGTCTGACGGTGGGTGTCTTTTGTCATCTGGTGACGTTGTCAAACGTTTGGGGTCAGTTTGAATGAAATGATTATTTTTGTTCAGCATGGATGGGTTAAATTATGTGCATTAAACAAACAACAGTGACAGTAAAGACATAGATGTTAAAAAATTTGAATAAATAAACTCATCAAAGAAACCTGAATAAGTTTATTGAGCTCTAAATCTGCACAGATTGACTTCTTATGGAAATCACTGAATGAGTAATGAATTAAAAGAAAAAAAACTTTAAATTGTAAAAAAATGTTCCTATATTACTGTCTTATATCATATAAATGCATAAAAATAAATAAATAAATCTTACCAACCCCAAACCTTTGTATTTGTTAAACATCCCTGCTGAAATTACCAGGATATATTTTCCATGGTGATGTTTAATGCTAGTTTAACTGGTGGTCCAGCACTACGGTGTACTCTTGGTGTTCAACCAGCATGGGTAAACTGGATGGCCATGCATCTCTTGGAAAACAGGATACCTTATAATGCTAGTCTTTTCTAGGGAACTGAAACAAGATCTTGCTCACAAGAAAACATGTCAATGCTTGTCTACATCGCATGCCTGAACATATGTTATTTCCATAGCTTTTTTGATATACAAATGCATCATTTGTATGCAGCTCCTGTTGAAATTGAAAGGTCCTTTCTAGTGTCCTTTCCACTGAGAATTCCATGAGCACTTGCCTTGGGCAGTGTCAACAATGTCTTTTTCTTCCCTTTTGGCTTTGCAGTTGGGTTATTGGGCTCTTAATGCAAGTGGAGCTTTCTGTCCAGCGAATGTTGAGACACTTGGGATTATTTGGCTTTCGTTGGGCAGGAAGGCTATTTACTTTGCACTCCTAGTTAAACTAAACATCGCTAGCTGTTCTGATGGGCTCAGAAGCCATCGGCTTCCTATCTTTTCTTCCTTCCTTCTTGCCTGACTCTAGTTTTTAAAGAAATAGTTCACCCAAATATGAAGATTCTGTCATCCTTTGCTGTCTTTCAGGTTGTCAAACTGTATGACTTTATTACTTTCACTGAGATGCTGAATTTCTCCTTAAAATGACACTGAATTAGGACGGATATACAGTTATGGTCATTTTGGCTTGTGGTCTGTGTCAAATGTTTTAAAGCCGTTTGGTTTTGTGTGAGAAACTACAAGAAAACACAAGTTCATAAAATGCTGAATATCTTCCTGGATAATAAATTGCATGTTCATCAGTATTTTAGGCTTGAGGCTTACACACATAACACAAATCAACCAGTTCTTTCTTTGGCCAGTTAATCACACTTGCGTACAAAAAGGCAAAAATATACTTACATGTCAATTAGCATTTCATTATAAATATTCATTATTTTCGGAAGTATCCCAGGAATGAACACAGATTAACTATATACTATCTTATGTGTTGATTCTTTTCAGATTTGATTAGCTACACGTTTCCTTCTGGATTTATTGAAGGATTTCTTAATTTCTATTACACCTATCACCATTTGAGTGAGGGTGCCCTCTGGTGTTGAGTATGAATGAAACAAATTATATGTAATACTTTAGCTCTCATATATAATGGCACTGAACTGTGTGTCATGTCATCTTAATTGAATTGTTATTTTTTACATATCATGAATATAAACAAGACGTAGTGGCACCTAGAAAGTCGCTGGTTTGTGTCCTGGCTGGGCCAGTTGACATTTCTGTGTGCAGTTTGTTCTCCTTGTGTTCATGTGGGTTTATTCCGGGTGCTCTGGTTTCCCCCACAGTCCAAAGACATGCGCTATAAGTGAATTGGGTAAACATAGTTGGCCTTAGTGTATAAGTGTGTTTAAATGTAAGAGTTTATGGGTGTTTTCCAGTACTGGGTTGCGGCTGGAAGGGCATCAGCTGCGTAAAACATATGCTGGAATAGTTGGCGGGTAATTCCGCTGTGGCGACCTCTGATAAATCAGAGACTAAGCCAAAAGAAAAGGAATGAATGAATGAATATAAACAATAATAATATATACAAGCATCAGTATTTATCCACGTCTCCTTATGTGTTTTATAAAGTCATACAGTTTTCGGAGAGACATTAGGTTGAGTAAACATTGACAGTTCATTTTTGGGGTGAATTAAACCGAGTGTAGACAGCCCACACATCCTCTGCCTTGCTTGCTTCCCCACATGATAACCGAAGGCTCACGCTGGAAGCATGTCCAGCTAGTCGGTTCGGACCTGGATCTGCGTAAAGTGTCCTGGAAACTGCCTGCTGACATCATCCCCCACCGCCTGAGCCCAGCCACGGATGCCAGCGATAATCTTGCCCAGACCCTGGCACAAGGTGAAGACCTGTCCCTGGCAGACTGCATGCCATGTAGACCCAACGTCAACCCGCTGCTGTGCTATCCAGCCCGCTTGAGTGCCAATTAGCATCACGAGTCTGAGAATGCTAATTTGCATCAAATCTCTTGCTTAATGTAGATTGCTTATTGCATATTGCATATTGTTTCTTTTTTTCTGATCTGCAAGGCTTTGTGCAGTTTTGGTCTGTTGAGGTGATTCCCGTCCGCAGTTCAAAGCGCTAATCTGGAGCGCTAACTTCAATTATGAATGAACTGATTTCGGCATGCTAGTTCATGATGTTGTCATTTCTCTCGTGTCTTTGCAGATCAGTTTGTCAATGGAAAGTGGGAACAGAATTTCTTGTTCCCAGGAGGAGGAGGTGGTTCCCTCTCCCACAACGTCAGCTCTTCCTCAACCACATACAGCCATTCCACACCACGTACCAATGTGACCAACAACAGCACCACCACAACATACATCTCTGGCAAAGGTATCTGAATAACACGAGTTCATTTTAACATTCTCATTTATTACAGTTGCACAGTACTATTAATTGCACCTTGTTATTAAGGACTTTTTGGACAAAATGTCAGTTGCGACAAATTTGAATCAGGCTACGCCCTTGGGAGGTAAAGGTTATGCCCAAAATTGCATAAATTACAGAACTGAATGTTGAAAAAAACGTTCAAGTGCATGTCCAGCCTCAGATATCTTTACTTAAAACTTTAATGTGCAAATAAACTAAAGCAGTACCTGCCTTTAAGTTATTTTTAGATGTTATTCAGAATCATAATCAAAATCAGAAGGTAATGCCAGATAGGTTTACATATATATGAGGAATTTGTTTTTGTGACTGAAGTTTTCAGAGTGTAACAGAAGGACAGTGACAGGACAAAAACAAAGATAATAAAGGAATAAAAAAACGAAGAATATACAATTTTGATAAATGTATATACAGTATATTACCATATACAATAGTGTATGTATAGCTATATTATGTGCAAATTAAATGTTAACTATGTGTATAATTAAATAAATAGATGTATGTTCAGTTCTCTGTATGTATAGGGTGTACGTGTACACCTGACAAAAGTCTTGTTGACTATCCAAGTTTTAAGAACAACAAATAATAACTTGACTTCTAATTGATCATTTGGTATCAGAAGTGGCTAATATGAAAGGCAAAGGCCTCTAGATTACGCTTATTTTACCCAAATAAAGTATGATCATGCTGTGATTTTTTATTATTTAATTAGGACAGTAAGGTCTGGCTGTGCTTAGACAAAAGTCTTGTCAGTTAACAAAAATAAGGTACTATATAGAATAGAAAGTCATGGTCCAGTGGAAAAACAATATTGTGTATGACTCCCATGAGCTTGGAGGACTGCATCCACACATCTCTGCAATGACTCAAATAACTTATTAATAAAGTCATCTGGAATGACAAAGAAAGCGCTCTTGCAGGACTCCCATGCACTCAGCTGATCTCTTGCATGCCCCCATACTGAATGTATCCCTTAATCATGATTTTTCCTTCTCCAATTTTGACTGATTTGTGTGAGAATATAGGGTCCATGTGGGTTGCAATAGGTCTTCTGCAGTTTTTCTGATTGTTGGGATGCAGTTCAACAGATGATTCGAAAGAAAAATCTACATTCTGCCACTTTTCCAAATGATCGACTAGAAGTCAAGTTATTATTTGTTGTTCTTACAACTGGGAACGATAACAAGACGTAGATTAAACATTAAAAGTATGATACATAGCAAACTGATATTGGTGGTGTGAATCAAGTAATAAGAAAATGCAGTCTGTTAGACAAACCAATTGCATCACTTGGAAAGAAAGCACAGATGACACTTTTCTTCTTGTATTTCCTTTTTATCTGTATTCATTTTTAGTAAGCATTAGCACTGAATAATATCCCTTAGACCATCTATTTTGGGGTTTTACTGAAATCAGAACATTGGCTTGGAACAATGGTTAATTATTGATGACGGAATGCGCTTGTGAATCATCCTTTGATTCACTTTGTATGCTTCAAATGCACAGTTGTTAAATCAGTTGGCTCATTTGTCATTCATTGTTGTTTTATAATCAGGAGGTTCAACTACTCACAGATATGATGTAAGAGACGGTGGAGTTCTCAAAGAAGACGTAATCCTGAGAAAACGCTCTGAAAACAGGCATTACACAGACGGCGATGGTGTGAGGGATTCAATCGTAATGGGAAACCTGTCTGGTGGACTTTTGGACAATTTAGGTAATGTGAGCTCGATAGATCTGCCTCCACATAATTTCAAAACCAATCAAATTTGATGTAATGCCTCGCAAGGTGCAGCTTTTGGCAAGAATCCTCGGCTGACTCTCGCTTCATCCCCGCTCTTCTTTTTCCCCTCCTCCTCCTTCTCCCATTTGTCTTTTCTCTACACATTTTTCCCCTGCTGTTTTCTCGTCATGCGACGGCTGCCTGCCAACCCTTTTCCTCCACACCCTGCCGTGGCTTGGCTGCCTCTCAGGGGTCTCTAGCTTCAGCCAGACTACAACTACCAGCTACAGCTTGAGCTCCAGAGCTCGTACTCAGTCTGAAGATATCAACGATGCACTGCTGAACCTGGATAGTGTTCTTCAGGGTGAGTGACCCCGGAAACAACCACCAGTGCATCATGGAAGGCTACTTTAAATCTAGCTTCAAAATAATGTGAAATGAAATACACTTTTCTTTTCATAAATGTATTATAATTAATTTTATAGTATAAAACCAATATATTGGGACAACGACATTGAAAATCTCAGACAGCGTTAAACATTGTTATATAATATTTATAATTCAATTAAATACTTTTAGGCGCCACGGTGGCCTAGTGGGTAGCACGTTCGCCTCACAGCAAGAAGGTCGCTGGTTCGAGCCTCAGCTGGGTCAGTTGGCATCTCTGTGTGGAGTTTGCATGTTCTCCCCGTGGTTGCGTGGGTTTCCTCCGGGTGCTCCGGTTTCCCCCACAAGCCCAAAGACATGCGGTACAGGTGAATTGGGTAGGCTAAATTGTCCGTAGTGTATGAGTGTGAATGAGTGTGTATGGATGTTTCCCAGAGATGGGTTGCGGCTGGAAGGGCATCCGCTGCGTAAAAATATGCTGGATAAGTTGGCAGATCATTCCGCTGTGGCGACCCCGGATTAATAAAGGGACTAAGCCGAAAAAAGAAAATGAATGAATGAATGAATACTTTTATGTAACATGTTAATAACACAATTAAACATTATTATATTATAAATGCGTATATTATATTATATTATATTATATTATATTATATTATGTTATGTTATGTTATGTTATGTTATGTTATGTTATGTTATGTT
>CAIGQQ010035257.1:4747069-4769258 GCA_903798035.1 Danio albolineatus | reverse complement strand
GTTATGTTATGTTATGTTATGTTATGTTATGTTATGTTATGTTATGTATATTATATTATATTATATTATATTATATTATATTATATTATATTATATTATATTATATTACATTACATTACATTACATTACATTATATAAATTATTTAACATATTTATTATTATTAAAATATTATTAATTTATTATACTGTATTTAAGTTTTTTAATTCATATAAATTACATATTGATAATTATATATTTTGATCAAATTATATTATTTTTAATCAAATTGTTTTAAACACTCATTAAAAAAAATTAAAAATGAATATAATAAATAAATAAATAACTAGAATAACTATATCACATACTATAAATGATATAGTGTAATCTGTCATTTTATATGTAAATAATATATATATATATATATATATACATACCATATATATAACGATATATGGTATTTTTGGTAATTAAAAACATATGTTATTTTTAAATATACATTTATCATGCTGTACTTGATTTTGACTTTGTTATAAGATATTCAGTTATTATAAACTAAAATCATTTGTCAATAAATATCAATTTACCAGTTGACCAATAAAATTTTGAAAGAGTAAATGTTAATCAGTAGATATCATAAGAACAATATTTTCTCTGACAAAATGACTGAGGATATCAGACAGCATCAAAGATTACCTATAAATTATAATTTCCATGAGAAGAACATATATAATTATTGTCTTCGTTCACTTGGCAAGAACAAAATACAGTTTATCAAAAATGGTTGCTTTATCCACTGTAAACATCAGCTTGTCATCTGTAAAAAAACAGCTGAGCTCCTGTCAAACTACTGAAATATGTAGGAAGTTTGTAGCATCTCTGCTTTTACTTACAGACTGACACACCTCAGCCAATTCCCCGCTGTTTTCCCAATGCTGAACCAATCAAGCAATTTGTGGCTGCAAAATGAAATGTGTGTGTTCTGTGGTTTGACATTGTGCCTTGTGAACTGCTCGTGCCCTTAGACCCGCGCTTCACTCCGGGTGTTCCCGAGACTCCCAGCAGACTGGTGTTTTCAGCTCTGGGCCCCACGGCTCTCAAAGTGAGCTGGCAGGAACCCCACTGCGAGTCTGATGTACTGGGATACTGCGTCCTTTACCAGCTCATCAATGGGGGTGAGGCATCTCTTCTCATACACACATGTCAGACTTGGTCAATGTTTACGTAAAACTGTGCTAAATAGAAAATTATGTTTATGTTTGCTAGCACACATTGTTATTCTTTAGGTGAACAAGTTATTCCACTGAAATATGCACTGAAATCCTCCATAAAATAGTTTTGGTAATCTTCAATCAAAGTCTGCCCATTTTCTTCCGCGTTTGGAGTGGCGGTCCTTCTGTTGACACCTTCAGCCATTACTGTTAGTTTGCTATGAGGGAAAAATTAGCAAATAGAAAGCTCTGCCCTCTACTTAATATTCAGTTTCAGTTAGAAGCATATTAACATACTGAAATAAAAGCAACTCTCAGCAACTTCCGGTTCACTTGGACTTTTAAGTATGTACTAAATGTATTTTAATGTAATATTTAATATTATTACTACATTCCAACTGTGTTATATTCTATTATGGGTCACACTTTATTTTGACGGTCCATTTGTTGAATTTAAGTTACATTGCACCTACATAATTCTCATTAGATTAAAAGTAGAGGTTGGGGTCGGGGTTAGTGTAAATTGACGTACTGTACTTGCAAAGTATCTTATAGTCAGTTAAATGTCTGTTGAATGTCAGTATCAACAGATATTAAGCAGACCGTCCACTAATACTCAAATGGACCATCAAAATAAAGTGTTACCCTGCAATGTAGTATATTCTGTAACTTGCAGGGCCTTATGCACCTTGCGTAGTCCATGTATAGAGCAGATCAGTACTAGTTTTCAGTTTCTCTGAATTTTGTAGATATGGGAAAATGTTTTACTCTATAGTGAGAACATTTCTTTAAAATGTAAAATACAAACATTGTTATTTAGAGCTTTACACTGTGTCCTAACTATAAGCGACGCCACAACATGTTAAAAGGTGTTTTTGTCCTAACCATCCCTGAAGGCGACACAAAATTTCTATAAAAGTCGAACAACAAGAGAACAACAGCAAATACTACTATGACAATGATCACCTCAGGTACAGATTATGTGCTTTAATCAGTATAAAATGCTCCTAATTTGAGTTTGAATATAATTTTACATGTCATTTATTGCCATAATATTGAAAGCAGCAGCAGATAGTTCACCTCAGATCTTGAAAATAAAATAACCTGCAGACAGTTAAATTCAGAACTGTGAGTGTAAACCAACACCTAGTCACTCAGTAGCCTATTAATAATGTTAAAAAGGTTTAATGTGTATCATTAGATTAAAAGCTTTTGCCTTTTTGTTGGGAGAAGCCGTTACTGGTGTTTAAATGTTTCTGTCATGTCTGGTCACTTTTGGTGCAGACAGTGAAATTGCTTGTTGCTGGAATCTTGTCTCGTCATATGTTGTCAGGACACAGTGTTAGACCCTTTTTCTTTCAGAAATGAAGTTTATATTAATAAATGTTAGATTTTTTTAAAGATTTCTTTTCAGGGTTGTATCTTAGCTCTTTCAGTTTTAAAACAAATGAAACATATTAATAAATAATAATAATAATAATAATAATAATAATAATAATAATAATAATAATACTAATAATACTAATACTACTACTAATAATAATAATAATAATAAATAATAATAATAATAACAATAATAATAATAATGAATAGAATTGTAAATAATACATTTACACAGTATTCAGAAGACAATAATAAATGTGTTTTATTTTTATTTCATTGTATTGTATTGTGTTGGTCTTTTAGGTGAGGTGAAGCGTATCGAGGTGAACAATCCTGCTCAGAACTCAGTGCTGGTTCAGGATCTCCTGCCTAACCAGTCCTACATCTTCAAAGTGAAAGCACAGAGTCGAGAGGGCTGGGGTCCCGAGAGAGAGGGCGTCATTACCATTGAGTCCAACGTCGACCCCAAGAGTCCACTGAGCCCAGTGCCCGGTGAGAGACTGCAGATATGAACACGGTTTTTCATGCACCTGGTTTTGGAGATTTTGAGCTTTACATAGAGTTTTTTAGTCAAATTTCTTTGTGTCTGTAGAGTTCAATTAGAATGCATATATTTAAAGGCTGTTTCATTCATATCTGTATTATGAAGGATTCTACAGAGATATGTCGATACATAATTTGCCTGATTATAGAAAAAATGGGAAAATAAATTAAAAGTGATTTCAATAAGATTCCCTGAATCTCGTCTGACTGTCAAGAAAAAAAAAAAAAACTGAATTCATCCAATGTTCAAGTTTTTTTTGTTAGAAATGTAAACTAATTAGCAGATATTTAATGAAACATTGCCTGAAACTTAACGTTTTAGACCATTTAGACTTTTAGACTTCATAAATATAAAAAATATATGTTTAATTATAAATTTTGTATAAATATATTTAAAACGTACAAACATGTTTTCAATTCCTGTCAACTCGGAAAGTATGGTGATAACTATTATACTACAGTATACAGGGCTGTGCACAGGGGGGTGGCCCGGTGGCTAGAGCCACTGCCCCTCTGCCCTCATTGGCTGAGGTGCCCCTTTCAGCCTGTACCCCCCTCCTCCTCCAACACGTCCGTGCCTCCGCCCCTGATGGTTCAGTTACCGCTTCGCTAAACATCCACTGATTCCTTTAATCAGAAGTCCGCAGCGTCACTCACACAATCTGTGTGCCCGCTCTCTGGAAAGTAGAGACAACAGTTCTTGGCGATCGTTGCATTACAAGGTTGATAGTCTCAATACAATCCACATTGCAGTCAGTGGTCTTCTAAAAGTGCCGACAACTTGTGCTAAATATCCACGTTCTTAGAATTTAAATATCTAATCAAAATAAGATCCAATATAAATAACAATTTTTTATTATAAATAACAATTTTCAATTTTTATAACAACTGGAAAATTTGCATTAGCAAGAACCCACCCACTTAGTGCCCCTTTTTTTTGGTTTGGGCCACTGCCCCTCAAAATGTCTGTGCACGGCCCTGACAGTATATTATGCAGTGTGTTGTCTTAACTGTTCTCAGCAGTGGCAGCTCTCATGAAATCTTCAACCCACTTTATCATTGAATTATTCTTAAACATAAATGCATGTTCTTCAGGGTCTCCGTTCACTCTCAGCACTCCCAGCGCTCCAGGACCTCTGATCTTCACAGCGTTGAGTCCAGACACACTGCAGCTGAGCTGGGAGAAACCCCGAAAACCCAACGGAGACATCCTTGGATACGTGGTGACCTGCGAACAGCTGCACGGCGGAGGTCAGACACCATCCTGCCTTTAAATTTCGTTTGAGACATGCAGAAGAAGTTTTTGGAAAGGAGTTCATGGATAAATGCAATTATGTGGAAGTGCAATATTTTGTGTATGATAATATTGTTATTGTTGTTTTAACTGTGGGATTGTAGCAGCAAACAAAAACATGGCTATCACTGTAGGATGTTAAAAAGACACTTTAATTAAAGCAAGAAATATCCCTGCTTTTTTAAAATTGAAATTTACAGTATACAGGGTGAATATAATGAATGGTTTGTTAGGATAGTAGTTAGGTTAGGTTAAAGTTTGAATTATTTTAGAAAAATTATTATTGAAAACATGTGAAAGTTAATGTTAGAGAGAGGCCGTTTTTCCTGGTTTGAGCTGCAGTTCTACCAGTGTTGTCTTAAATGATGGTATTGTGAATGTTGAAACAGTACAGCTAGATTTTAATTCACTATGTTATTCCTTCTGTATTGGCCTTCTGTGATGATCATTTTCATTTTTAGCATGATAATAATCCACTAATTGCAGTGAAATCTTATTCGAAGAAAGAAAACAGCTGTTGAATCACAGATAGTCATGAAATGGCCTCCACAGAGTCCAGACCTAAATATTATAGAGGCTGTATGAGATCACCTGGACAGAAGAAAAAATATATGACACCTTATACCTAAAAAAGAACTTTGGAAAGTGCTAAAATATGCCTCAAATCGCTTAAGCCTTTATTTGATGAACCATTCATAAAGACACTCGCTTGCTTGGCTTCTAAATAAATCAGCAGTTTTGAATGAATTTAGTGAATCACTCATTTAGACAGGGACTTGACAGCATTTTCTGGCAGTTTATCTGTGGCAGCACACTTAGCTGAATACCGTTTTATTATCGTTATCAGAGAAAGCTCCCAAAATATTGACATTCATTTTGTTGTGCTTTGAATTTGAATTCATACAGGAGATCTTCGCTCCTTCCAGGTGAATGGCAATGCGGCCACTTCGTTGACTGTGTCTGACCTGAAAGAAAACATGCCGTACAAATTCAAAGTTCAAGCTCAGACCACTCAGGGATTTGGCCCGGAGCGAGAGGGAATCATCACCATCGAGTCCCAAGATGGAGGTTTGTGACTTTTTTAAAATGATCTTTGAGATTTGACTGGATCATAAAATCACAGTGTATTTTGTGATGTCTTTGAGGAAATGACTGATGAGGAAGTGTGTTCGCTGAAGCATGTTTTCTGGTCCTCCTCAGGCTCCATGTCCCAGTACAGCAGTCAGTCGGTCACGAAGAGAGAGGTGTTCAATCTGCCCACAGAAATCACTTCACACACCATGTTCTCAGAGCCCTTTGTTTCTTCAGGTATCAGCACACAGTTTTAAATCTATGCAACTCTGGAGTCCTCAGAATGTTGAATGTTATTTTATAATGTGTAAAAATATAAATAAATATTATAAAAATCTAAATAATTATTACATAAATATGCAAAAAAATGTAAATAAATATATCTAATGGTTAAGAGGTTAACCTTGAAGATGTTTAATCATTTTAATTATTTAATTTTTTTTACGACAAAATAAAAAAATTATAATAATAAAACAAATAAGTTAAACCTATTGATTTATTAATCTGTTTATAATTTATTTATATTTCTACTAAACATAACAAATTTAGTCAATTTAATTATTTGGATTAAGCATGGGTTTTATTCTGAGATGTGCTGAATACAGTTTTGCTTAAACTAAACAGATTTTTATGAAGATTTTTTTTATTTTAATAAGTTTAATACTGTCAAGTTTAAGTTATCATTATTATCTTTTTGATTTTGCAATACAAAATACACCAGGACCACAAAATGCTTATTTTTATAATTTTTCATAAAACAAAATGAAAAAACTATGTACTGATTATTAATTTGAGTTCAGTACAATCCGAGTAATAAGTTTTTACTGCTGTTACTACATATATTGTAGTATTAAATAATACATTTTTACTAATAATTGTTATTAGTTTGTGATTGGTATAATAGTTTTCACCTCAGGTTTTACAGTACAACAAAAAATAAATGATAATAAAATATTGTAATTTTACTTTAAAGCGGGCGCCACGGTGGCGTAGTAAGTAGCACGTTCGCCTCACAGCAAGAAGGTCGCTGGTTCGATCCCCGGCTGGGCCAGTTGGCATTTCTGTGTGGAGTTTGCATGTTCTCCCCGTGGTTGCGTGGGTTTCCTCCGGGTGCTCCGGTTTCCCCCACAGTCCAAAGATATGCAGTACAGGTGAATTGGGTAAGCTAAATTGTCCATAGTGTATGTGTGTGAATGAGAATGTATGAATGTGTTTCCCAGAGATGGGTTGTGGCTGGAAGGGCATCCGCTGCATAAAACAAATGCTGGATAAGTTGGCGGTTCATTCCGTTGTGGCGACCCCGGATTAATAAAGGGACTAAGCCGAAAAGAAAATGAATGAATGAATGAATTTTACCTTAAAGCTTTGTAACTTTTTCTTTTGGTGCAGTGTTTTCCTGCTTAGGGTTCATTGTTTATATTGCTTTAAAGGGCCATGAAGGACTTCTCTCCTACTCACTCCCCGGGTTTGAATGCAGAAACAGTGGATAGCAGTGCAGTCTCTTGACCTGTCTATTCTAACCTTTAACTCTGCTGGTAATCTGGAGTTTTTTAAACATGTGCGAACAAAGCAGCATGAATAAAGGCAATGCCTCAATGGTAACCTGATGGTAGTGAACTCAACTAATAAAAGACAAAGTCTGCCATTCTCAATTTCTCACGCAGCTCTCCTGACAAATATGTTTGCTTCAAACCACGAGCTATGCTGTATCAGCCCTGATATCATCACAGGAAAAAAAAAACATTCAACAAACCCCGTGGATCATGAAAACAAACACATACGACCCGTGTCTCACCCAGTCATTGGGTCTCTCAGCTGGCAGGTCTGCTTTGCCTGCACGTGCTGTCATGAATAATTAAGAAGCAGGGTCTTCTCTTAAGATAAGAAAACTTCACTATCATTAATAATGAGAAACCGACGCGTCATCAATCCACTTGCAGTTTTAAGCTACGTTACTGATTTTGATCCCGCATCCAAAATTATTTTAAACCCAGAAGATAAAATTTAGCGGACACAGCTCAAAATGATCCAGTTTTTCCCACAACTAGAGCTGACAGGTGCAAACGCTGTCTTAACTGATGCTCAACACACACAAATCTGTTAAAATCTCAAAATAAAGTACCCCAGGGTTTCTTGAACCTTGAAAAAGACTTTTTGAAATCTAGCCATTGAACTTATTGATTATTATTTATTGGTTTATTAATATTACAAATGTTTTATTTTTGTGCATGTGTCTGTGTTTGTAGATGGTATGATGATGATGTCGAGCAGACAGATCACAGAGTCGGGCGGCTCCATGACGCGGCAGGTGGAGATGGTGCAGAGAGGAGTGATGTCCAGCAGCACCGTCACCAAGAGGCTGGAGAGACAGTACTACGAGGCCTGAAAACAGAGCTCCTGCACTCTCACGAACACCAAAGCCCTCAAGCCTTGATCATATGTGGAATGTAAAGACTTAATTAAACCTTTGAGTGTTATTTCATCCCTTCCAAATCATCCCTTTCATTTCATCCCTTACTCGTGGCATCAAACCATGTTTTCCTACAGAGTGTAGAAGTTGAGTTCTGGAAGTAAAAGAAAAACTCCATTCTTTTTCTCCACAGGGAAACTGATAAACCTTTTAAAGCGACAGTTCACCCTAAATTTAAACACAAAAGAAGATATTTAGAAAAAAGTTGGAAGCCATTGATCATTGACTTCCATAGTATTTGTTTATTCCTACTATAGATGCAAGTGCTTACTGGTTTCCAACATTCATCAAAATATCTTATTTTGTGTTTAACAGAAAAAAACGAACCCATAAAGGTTTGGAACCAATTGAGGGTGAGGTAAATGGTGAGATTTTACTCCTCCCCCACCCCCCACCCCCACCCTGAGGTTTTATGTGCTTTTTGTTGATATGCTCATATTTATTCACCCTACTTTTTAAATAATTGTTTAATGGCAGAGTTCCAACTACATTACCCACAATTCTATTTGGAAAATTAGCCAATCAGAGAGTGTTATAAAACAGAGTGCACCAAAAGAGCTGTTTAGCACCACCCACTCACAGCAATACTAATTATCATTCTTAAAATGCTAAAATGTTTATGTATATGTGAACAATTGTTTAATGACAGAATTCAAACAACATTACCCATGATTATATTCAGAAAATTAGCTAATCAGAGAGTGTTATCAAGCAGAGTGCACCAAAAGAGCTGTTTAGCAATGCTCTCTCAAAACAAAGCTAATTATCATTTTTAAAATACTAAAATGTTTATGTATATATGCACAATTGTTTAATGGTAGAATTCAAACTACATTACCCATGACTCTATTCCGAAAATTAGCCAATCAGAGAGCGCTATCATGCAGAATGTGCCAAAAGAGCTGTTTAGCACCAGCCGCACACAGCAGTTAAATTATCATGCTTAAAATACTGACATGTTTATGTATATATGCACAATTGTTTAATGACAGAAATCAACTACATTACCCATGATTCTATTCAGAAAATTAGTCAATCAGAGAGCATTATCATGCAGAGTGCACCAAAAGAGCTGTTTAGCAACGCTCGCTCAGAGCAATGCTAATTATCATTTTAAAATACTAAAATGTTTATGTATATATGCACAATTGTTTAATGACAGAATTCAAACTACATTACCCATAGTTCTATTCAGAAAATTAGCCAATCAGAGAGCGCTATCAAGCAGAATGTGCCGAAAGAGCTGTTTAGCACCAGCCGCACACAGCAATGTAAAATTATCATGCTTAAAATACTGAAATGTTCATTTATATATGCACAATTACATGAAATATGTTGTTTCTGAAGATGCAACCACCAACTTTAGGTGAATAGTAGTTTCTCTGCCATTTTTAATTCGACCCTGCACTGTAAAAAATGATTGCTGCTTTAATTTTTTTGTTGAATCAAATAAACATTGTATTTAGCTAAACTCACATCAATAAGATTGACTAAAAAATATTTAGTTAAGCTTTGCATTACTCCAAAAATAGGTTAAAGAAACATTAAAACATTTGTTATCATGACTTTATCATTTTTACAGTGTGTCACTGAGTACGTTTACATGGACACTAATAATCTGAATTTATTACGATTAAGACAATACTCTGATTAAGAGTCTACCATGTGAACAGTGATTTTTTAATTATTCTGATTAAGGTCATAATCAAACTAAACAGAAATTGAATTAAGACGTGGATTGTGTCGATTTTAGTCGCATTATTGAAGTGCAGTGCAGACATGTAAACACTCAAACTATTACCGTCATGTAGGATTTTTGCCACATTTTGTGACAGGATATTCCATACACACATGGCTGTTTGACACTATTATCTGCACCTATCGAGTCAGTACGACCACAGACACACACATCCCGAAGTGATGACATTCCTGAATGAAAGTGAAAGTGCCAAACTGCAGGTAAAGTTGGCAAATTAAAAATGATACACCCGGAATGACATGAAGCTTCGGAGGAAACGTGGATAGCGTGTTGACGCAATGACGTTAAACGAATTATGTGCTGTAACGTAAAACAGGATCATGAAAAGAACTTTCAAAAAGCAACTCATGTAAACACATTAATCTTATTATTGTCTTATGCAGATTAAAGCAAATAATATTATTTCTGTCCATGTAAACGTAGTCAATGTAGTACTTTCCCTCACTGAAGGGAAGTTTTACCTTAGAGCAGAGGTCACCAATTTCAGTCCTGGAGGACTGGTGTCCCTGCAGGGTTTAGCTCCAACTTGCCTCTACACACCTGTCTGGATGTTTCAAGTATACCTAGGATGACCTTGGTTAGCTTGTTCAGGTGTGCTTGATTAGGGTTGGAGCTAAAAATCTGCAGGAGACCAGCCCTCCAGGAACAAGTTTGGTGACCCCTGCATTAGAGTTTTGTAGCTTTGCCTTTTTTGTGTGCAGTTTTCTTTGTCTCTCCTGCAAAGCAAGGTTTGCTTGGCTTCATTGTTCATAATGCTTAAAGACTTTGGAAATCCCTTTCGGAAAACTCAATTGGAAAAATACTTCCAGAACCAGCGTTGCTGAAAAAGTGTGGGCACTTACGTATAACATTTTATTCTTTTTTTTCTGTTGCTTATTTTGAATGTCAGATTTGATATCATGATGTTTATATCGTTGATGTTAAGTTGTACGGAGTTTCTCGTAGAGGTTTTCTAAATGTATTTTTCACATTAAATATGCAACGCCTCTTGATTTAAACCATAGACTTCCAGATGCTTATTAGTATTTGTCCTCCTCAATCAAAAAGTGAACCTCTAAGAGGTTGCGTAAAATGTTGCAACATGAGCGCATGCATATGGACTCCATTCTTAAGATATTCTCTGTAAATATGTTACTGAGGGTTTATTTTTTTATTGCCTGGTTGCAAGATGTGCTTATGTAACTCCAGGCCTGTTTTTCCAGATGACTTAAAGTCTTCCAGGTTTTTACACGAATGGCCTCTTGGGAACGAGTACCAATCTCACACCTACAGTATGTTCATTTATACAGCTTTTAGAAATAACCTGCATGATACGTTTTACTATTTGTAGGTTTTTTTTATACTACAATTGCATTTCATCATCATATTCAAGCCGTATTATGTAGTGCGCAAGACTTTTTCACTGCATATCAGTTCACCACACTTAATGAAACAATAAATCCTCTTACCGCAGTCGAGTCGTTGTGTCTGCTTTGTTTATTAGAAACAGATTTAGGTGCAATCAAGTGTTTTTAAGACACTGCGACCTACTGAAATGCTGTACGTTGAGCAATGTTCTACTTACTAACAGTACCTTTTGTAAACAAACATGTAGATGAATATGACTACATTCATATTAATGAAAAATAGAAGTGCATTCAGGGTGGCAATGAATATATTTGGGTTTAGCTGTGCACATCAAATAATACAAAAATACACATATATGGGTAAATATTGGAGAAAACAATCACAAGTGTGCAAATAAATCAGATTTCAGTATGAAAAAATTACAATAACAATTTTGAAAATTAAAGAGCCCCTATCATGGGTTTTTGAAAATGAGCTTGAATGCAGTGTGTAACACAGCTCTAAGTGAAGTGAAATGTCCAGCTGAGGATTAAATCTGAAAGTGCACAGTGTTTAAAAATATTGATTCATCAATAAAAGAGTCGACTCATAGTTCCTCAAACGAATCGCCGTGCTTACGAATCTTTAGCCGTTTCGGCATGACAAGAACACGAAACATAAGTCCCGGCCTTTTGTGCGCGCACAGCCCCGGGAGATTCGAAACCCCCAACCCCGCCCACAAACAACAGTGGCGAGCAAAGGTTTGAATTTGATTGTGCAGGTAAAAACTTTTTGGATAGGGTTTGGACTGGTTTGGCTACATCTGGCAACACAGAGCAGAGCACTGTGCTCGGCTGGATATTGGAAGTGTGCAGATGGACCAAAGATGAGACTGTGAAGAGTCAGTGGTTGAGGTTTATTTCTGCAGAAATACCTTACCATTATAGCTTAGCCGTGTGCTGTGTTCCCTCTGAGGAGTGCTTCTGAAATCTACACGCTTACAACGGAGGATTCATCGGGGGCCTTCCCGGTGACCTGATGGTGAATCTGGCCTGCTGTCCAACAAGTGAGTGCGTGCGATTAAAACGGTTGCCTCATTTTTTTTCTCTAGCTTGTAAATGATGCATTTAATTGTGTTTTGTAACTTGTAACCGCTTGTAGTGTATCTGGTTAACTTGTATTCTCATATCGCGTCTAAAAGCACGTTATAAACGCGACGCGTGACACTTTGTTTATGGATTAAAATGCATTTATGAGCTTGCTCTTCACTGCTGTTTGTCGTTGCTATGGCTACATAATGGTTCAGCTTTTCCCGCTGTGTGCATTAATACTGAATGTGTGTCGCTGCTTTTTACTTCTGGTTAAGAATTAGAGTGATATGCTGGGAGATCGGGGGTTCGTTTCGGGGTTGAGGTGTCTGAAATATGGGCGACTCCCAGGAAAAACAAGTGTTGGCAGATATGCTCACACACGCACTATGACTACTTCAATATTGATAAGCCGTGGTGGGAATTCTCTTACGCTGAGCGCTGTCGACCAATCGCAATAGACTGGGTCATCGGTCCAATCAGCACAGTTTAGCATCGCGCTAAGGAGGGGTTTTGGAACAAATGAATTGCTGAACGATTCATATAGATTCATATAAATTCATATAGGGATAATGAGCTAAAAATAAATGCATATTATAAGACAATGAAAGTGTTTTTTGACCATGCATGCATATTAGCCTGCTGTTGGAGACTCCCAAAACCAAAATATGACCCTTTTCAATGTATAATAGGGGCTCTTTAAACATTGAATCAAAGGAGATTTTCCAAGTTAAAATAACAAAAATAAACCACCAAAACAGTCAAAGTATATGTGTTAAGCAGCTTCGGGTGAATTGATTGCATGATTATTGTGATGAAAATAAATAATGTATTCCCAGTGCTCATGCATCAGTTTTTTTGAGGAAACAAGCCCTTTGTTGAAAGCATTTTAGTAGCTGCACAATGAAAAAGCTGTCAGTTATACTGTTAAAATAATTCTCAGATTAATATGTAATATCAATAAAGTATATATCCCAGACAAATATCTCACATGCAGATTGACTTCTTTCAGCGTGTAAATAATGAATCTCTTTAGCGTTTCACATTAGCTGTTTTGATATGCTGTTATTGCATATCAAAATTATTATTGTTGCTATTATTTCTCATGTTTTATTTCTAAAACAAGATTTAACATTTTGGAAAAAAACTAATTGCGAAAAATGTAGAGAACCCAAAAACTCTCAGAGTAATTTTTTTTTTGTACTTTCAATTTTAAAATGAAAATGTAAATGAGAATTTTCTTTTTTTTTTTTTTTTTTTTTTTTTTTTTTAAATTAAAATTTTTTTTAAAATTTTTTTTTTTTTTTTTTTTTTTTTTTTTTGCAGTGAGATAAAATATATTTTACATTTTAAACAGGATTAATTTTTTAGACTAAATGATATCAATGTTTTACTTTAGAAGGGTTGAGAAATTAATATCAACATATTCTTGGGGGAAAAAACTCTAAATGACAATATTTCTATTCTATATAAAGAGCTTTATATAAAAAACAACAACAAATAAATATTAACATTTTACTTAAATTCATATCTAATAAATCCCAAGAAATGTTCAAGTGGTCAGTTTTTTCCATTGAACATGAAAGATTTTTGCATCTAATAAGACGAGCCTCAGAGCTACAGTACACCTACTATGTAAAAGCCACAAACCAATGGTGTTTACCAGCTGAAGCAAACATTTCTGCAAATTTCAAACTCCTAAAACCAAATGCAGACAATTTTTAATAAATTTTTGATAATGTCATCCTATCAGTTGATTCGCTTAAAGTATATGATGCCATTTCGCATGCGTTAGCAGTCTGAATAGTTGAACACACCTACTTGCTCAACCAATGACATGAGTTTTGGGAGGGACTATTGGTTTATCAGACCAATCAAAACTTTCTGATTACTAGCGGTGCAGAAAATAAAGCTATTCTAAATAATAATTATATTAATAATAATAATAATAATAATAATAATAATAATAATAATAATAATAATAATAATAATGATAAACTGCCATCTATGCATCTTTCAAACTATTTATGTTTTTGTAAGCATTGATCAAATACTGAATGTCTGTGTGTGAATTTTTCTCAAATAATTGCGCATTAGCAGAACAGACACTGGCCCTTACAGAGACACGGCTCCCTCAGATCTGCGGGCCGGATCACCATCTCGCGCACCATCTCCACTGTCCCAAACACTGGATAAAGCTTCTCTGTGAACTTCTGGTTGTACGTGTAGATGTGTGCCCTCTTCTGGATGTCGTAGAAGGACAGCTGCCCCTCCTCATAGTCCAGGTAGACCCCGACCCGGCGCGGGATGAGCGTGGGGGGTAAGGGTGTTGTGGGTGCGGTCAGGGCTTTGAGCTCAGAGCCTCTCTCCAGCCGGAGGGTCAGGTACCCGCTCTGAGTGTTCAGCGGCCTGTAGCCCTTGCAGAGGGCTGATTCTTTGGCCACGCCGAGGCGCCAGTCACGGTCGCCTACTTCGACCTCCCAGTAGTGCCGTCCCGAGGAGAATCCCTGTGAGGCCAAACAGCACCACCAGCCATCAAAGCGGCGCAGGTTGCAGGGGACAGGACGGCGCTCCAGACCGCACTGTAGACGCTTGCAGTCCTCAGACAGCAGCAGAGAAGGGTTAGCCGTCTCTGGGTCAAACGAGACCTCCACTGGAGGAAGAGGGTGGGCATACAGTTGAGTTAGATGTCTCTTGGAAATTTTTGAAGAAATAAAATTGCTGATGTGTTAAAAATGCACCGAGTACATTGACTTTGGGTATAATAATTACATCATAAGGGGTGTTACAATGTCACTATGATGCCCTGATGGGTAGTACTGTTACCAATAGGTATTATGATGTCATAATGGGTATTGTGAAGTCACAATGGCATTATGATATTGTTATGGTTATTGTGATGCCATAATGGCGTTGTAATGTCAGGGTTAGTGTGATTTCACCGAGTAGGATTAACATCTATGTTGATCCTGGAACAGCATTTCAATCAGCCAATCAGAATTAAAGTATAAGGTTACAGTTTGTGTTAAGTTTAGGCTTACAGCTAGGATTATGTGCTTCTACATGATTGTTATCCAACTGTTATTCCCTTCCGATATTGGGAATAATTTACATTTAGGGTTGAGTTTAGGGATAGGAATAGGTATGGATGTTCCAGGACCAACATAGATGTTAATCCAGGATTGCATGTTACTAGGTAAAATCACATTCACCCTAATGTCATAATGGCTATTAGAAAGTCATAATGACGTCATGATGGGTACTACAATGTCATAACTTATTACTGCAGTACTTGTAATATAAGTTATTGCATTAACTTGTATTACTCTTTACTAATGAGCATTATGATATTATAACGGTTATTGTGATGTCGTGCATATTATGATGCCATTTTGGCATTACAATGTTATAATAGGTATTACTATAGGTATTACTGCTACTAATAATGTTTATTATGATGTCATAATTTCACTACTATGTCATAATGGATATTATGGCATAATACTGATAATGATAATAATTTCTTTACACTAAGTATTATACTGCCATACGATAATGATATTTGATATTGAACTGAATTTTATTATTATTTCTAATGCACTATAACATTGCTACAGTTTAAAGCAGCTACTAGCCAATGGCTAGTTTACAGCCTTAGTCCCTGGTTAGGCTTTTTATACACTAAAACAGTAGAAATATCTCTAAATTATACATATAAAAAGATAAATTACGGATACAAACAAACAAACAAATACATAAATAAATAAATAGATAAATAAGTAAATAAAAGGAAACTGCATGGCAATCAGTGTTCACAAACCTGATTTAGTTTTAAATACTTTTTAAACTCTCTTTGAAATCTGTTTGCCTGTTTTAGTTCAATCGACAGCCTGTTCCAAAGCACCTTGAACTGAAAATGCATATTGTGCAAATTTAGGTTTTGTGTTTAGTTCAGATTGGTTAAGCTTCTTGTGATAACTCTTTTACTGCTTGATTTAGTTGTTAATTGACATATCAATTCTGGAGTAAGATGACTTTTGATAATTATTTTAATAAGAAACATATAAACTAAGTTGCCTTATTTAAACAAAAAAAAAAAAAAAGAAAAAAGAAAAGAAAAAAAAGCAGATTATAATTTAGTAAAATATTGCAAGGGTGCCATCTAATTGCTTTCCTGTCCAAAATTTTCAGAGTTTGTTTATATAGAGACCTAGCATGTTTGATTGTCAGTTAAGAGATCTGACTCCAGACAATCACAATTAAGTGCTAAAAGTTCACCATTGCATGAATATATAACTAATAATTATATTAATTTATGTAAATGTGAAACATACCTGCAGCATCACAAATCCAGTTCCACACTGAAACAAAAAGCAACATTTCTCTGTCACTACATACCATAATAAAAACTACAGTGTTGACATCCTCATTGACTACATTGCTGAACGCAAGTTTATATAAATGGCATTGGATGATTATTAATTGATTGATTAACCCATTAGTCTCTCACCTATGTGTGGGATGTAGCCAGTGCACTCTAAAGTAGATCAGAGAGAAAGAGAGAGAGAGATTACCAGAAGCCAATTCAAAACACATCAATCACATGAGATCTAATAAACCCTGCTGTAAATGATGTCTTTATAGAGTAAAGTGTTTAAAACTTATTTCAGAAAACTACCAGCTTCATAAGACACTCTTAGAAATAAAGAGTTGAGCTGGGGCAGTACCTTTTCAAAATTACCATATTGGTGCCACAAATCTACATAATAGCACCTGAAAATACACTTTGGAACTTTGGTACTAATATATATATACCTTTGACGTACTAATATGAACCCATTGTGTACTTTTGAAAAGGTACTGCCTCAGTGACAGCTCTCAACTTTTATTTCTGAGTGTACAAGCTTCATTTTTGCAATTCAAATTTGTTGTCAACAGTGGTGCAGAATCGCTTGCAACAATATACTTCAATATTCTTCAAAAATCAATTCTTGACATTAATTCCAGCTCACCGATCTTCTGGGTCTTTTGTTTTTGTACCAGCCACAGTCTTGGAATGAGCTCCTACAAACACACAGTTGTGCTACAGGTCAGTGCTGCTTGTTCTCAGTTATTTAAATGGGATGGCTATTAATGTTGTACAGTTGAAGTCAGAATTATTAGCCCTCCTGAATTGCTAGCCCCCTCTAATGGAGAGAAAACATTTTCAACACATTTCTACACATAAGAGTTTTAATAACTAATTTCTAATAACGGATTTCTTTTATCTTTGCCATGATGACAGTACATAATATTTTACTAGATATTTTTCAAGATACTAGTATTCAGCTTAAAGTGACATTTTAAGGCTTAACTATATTAATTAGGCAAATTAGGGGGTCACACTTTATTTTGATGGTCCGTTTGTTGAATATAAGTTACATTGCAACTAATTCTCATTAGATTATGAGTAGACTGTTAGGTTGGGGTTAGGGGTTAAGTTTCTTATAGTCAGTTAAATGTCTGTTGAATGTCAGTATCAAAAGATATTAATCAGACAGTCTACTAATACTTAAATTGACCATCAAAATAAAGTGTTACCAATTAGGGTAATTAGACAGATCATTGTATATCAGTGGTTCGTTCTGTAGACAATTGGAAAAAAAATATTGCTTACGAGGGCTAATAATATTGACCTTAAAATGGTTTCAACATAAATGAAAACTGATTTCATTCTAGCCAAAATAAAACAAATCAATTTTCTTCAGAAGAAAAAATATTTTCGGAAATACTATGAAAATTTCTGTGCTCTGTTGAACATCATTTTGGAAATATCTGAGAAAGAAAAAAAATCACAGTTTAACAAACTAATTGTATATGCTTCCAGAGGCATCAAACCTTGTCCAGATGTTCTCCAAGAGTGACTCCTATGAGCAGCTCGACGGCAGACTGCAGGTGGGAGAGGAAACCTCGCTTCCACTGCAGCTCCAGGTCATCCAGCATCATCAACACTGCCTCACCCGGCCAGATGCCGTGCTGGAGAGAACAATCAGAAACTTGACATGCATTTCGAGTCTCAGATGGGTCATTGGGGTTGTTTGTTACGTGAGAAAGCGAGGTGATACTTCACTAACAGTATTTACCGCTATCCCGTTCCACACAATCACTCCTAAGAAAATAAAGGGAACTCTGAGAACTTCATGGATTATTGATCAGGCATTAGAAAGGCGATGCTACCTTGTAAGGTTACCTGTGTTAACAGATTTAATGGTGTGTAATTGTATCGATGTTTAAATGTGTGACAGCTATTAGTTAGCCATTTGAAGGTTGACTTACTCGTAGAGTGGAATGATTGGGGCTTAAAGGGTCAGTTCACCCAAACAAATTAAAATTTACTCCTTATTCCTTCTCCCTCTAGTGGTGCCAAACCTTTGTAAGTTCCTTTATTCTGCTGCACACAAAAGGAGATATTTTGAAGAATGCTGACTTCCATAGTAGGAAAAACAAACACATTATAAGTCAATGGTTACAGGTTTTCAGCTTTCTTCAAAACATCTTATTTTCTGTTCATTTCAAATGTACTCACTTAGCAGCTATTTTATCCAAAGTGACTTACATGTGAGGTTAAAAGACATACGTATAAAAATAAATGCTATTACAAGACTAATTTTGTAAACGTATTTATATTTACTTATTTATTTTCCCCCCTCAAATGTTTGTATGATGTGTCTCATTTTGTTTTTTCTTTCTATCAACCCAGTTCACTTCCTTGTTTTGCCTCCTGCTGTTCCTGATTGGCTAGTTCACATCCACTTCATTCAACCAATCCCGTCACTGCCTTTTTCTAATTGGTTCCTCCAAAGCAACTTGGTCCCGGTTTCAGCCAACCAGATCACTCCACCTCACTATATATGTTTTTGTCTGCCAGCAGTTTGCCAGTCTTTGTTGGCTCAATTTGTTGTGATTTCTGTGCTTTGTTACTTACTTGCTTGCTAGTTAGATTCTGTGTTTATATCCCCATTTTGTTCAGTTTTGTTAAGAGATATTGTCAGTCTTCACCTTTATTTACACTGTGTTGTCATTTTGGTTTAGTCACTGTCTGTTCTTACCTTTTGTAATCATTTCTTCCCTTTCCTCATGTTTCTTTACAGAGGTTTGGTAGAAAGACTGGTAGGTAAGTAGGTCACGTGACATACATTTCAACACATAGGAGTTTAACTGTCTAGAGATACACTAGGGAAGGGGGTGAGTGCCAACCTGTGTATTTTTGGTTAAGTGGATAGTTAGTGTAGTTTAGATAAGACGTCATTGGACGTTGAAGATTTACTTTTCACATTTGTTTATTAGATTAGAGGGGATTCGATATTAGTAAGGCTGTTTGGTTTTGATTGTTTCTTTGCTTTAGCACCACCCATAGCGAGTCTTTCTAATTGTTTTGATTTGTGATTTTGTAAATATTGTAAATAGCTCACTCACTGCTTCACTTGCACCACCCTGTAATAAATCACTATATTTGTACAGCAATTATTGTTTGTGGTCATTGCTTTGTTTACAATTTTCATTGAGTGTTTTGTTTACACAAGAATCCTTGGTCAAGTGTGCAACCCCACTCTCCTAGACTGCCCAGGGGTTGTAACAAAACATAAGAAGGAAATCAAACAAGTCTGAAACAAGTATAAGGTAAATAAATGAAGGCAGAATTGAGAACTGGTGACTCTGGAGGCCATTTGAGTACAGTGAACTCATTATGTTCAAGAAACCAGTCTGAGATGATTCATACTTTATGACATGGTGTGTTATCCTTTTGGTAGTAGCCATCAGAGGATGGGTACACTGTAGTCATAAAGGGTCGGACATAGTCAGCAACAATTCTCAGATAGACTGTGGTGTTGACACGATGCTCAATTGGTACTAATAAGCCCAAAGTGTGCCAAGAAAATATCCCTCACATCATTACACCACCACCACCAGCCTTAACCGTTAATACAAGGTAGAATGGATCCATACTTTCATGTTGTTGAGACCAAATTCTGACTCTACCATCCGAATGTTGCAGCAGAAATTGAGACTCATCAGACCAGGCAATGTTTTTCCAATCTTCTATTGTCCAATTATGATGAGCCTGCGCAAACTGTAGCCTCAGTTTCCTGTTCTTATTTGACAAGAGTGGCACCCAGTGTGGTCTTCTGCTGCTGGTTTAACATGTTGTAAGTTCAGAGATGCTCTTCTGCATACCTCAGTTGTAACGAGTAGTTATTTGAGTTACAGTTGCCTTTCTATCAGCTAGAACCAGTCTGGCCATTCTCCTCTGACCTCTGGCATTAACAAGGCATTTGCACCCACAGAACTGCCGCTCACTGGATATTTTCTCTTTTTCAGACCATTCTCTGTAAACCCTAGAGATGGTTGTGTGTGAAAATCCCAGTAGATCAGAAGTTTCTGAAATACTCAGACCAGCCCGTCTGACACCAACAATCATTCCACGTGCAAAGTCACTTAAATCACTTTTCTTCCCCATTCTGATACTCAGTTTGAACTGCATCAGATCGTCTTGACCATGTCTACAGTACATGTCCAAAATACACTGAATTGCTGCCATGTGATTGACTGATTAGAAATTTGCATTAACGAGCAGTTTGACAGGTGTACCTAATAAAGTGGCAGGTAAGCGTATTTAGCTACTGCTGCATAATGCATACATAGTTTTTTATGAACTAGGGCTAAAATACAGAGCATACTATGAAGTAAGCTAGTGTTTTGGAATTGTTTGTTTAAGCCAGTCATTTAAATTGAAAACCAATAGAAGTCAATGGTAAGTTGCCATTTCTCCAGATTAGCAGGTTGAGCGTGTCTCTGTCAGGTCAGTCAGTGAGGTCATTTGTAATCAACACAGATGAGAGGATCATAGCAAGGTTAATATCTTAATTCTTAATCAGAGAGCAGACACACACACAGAGAGACAGAGAGGCGCTTCATTTACAGAGTAGATTGATATTAAATTACAAATCACAAACTAATTACTAATCAAGTCAATGCTGTGATCATTGATGCATTAGTGTATATAAGTTATAGAGGACACACAAAAGTACAAATTATTTACTCAACCTCTACTTCTATTTTCATCGAACACAAAATCAAATCTAAAATAGTGGCTCTCACCGGGTGTGTGTTTCTCTGTGCTCTGGTCCAGTCCATGATGATCCTCTTGTAGGGGCCCATGTCGTACTCTCCCCCCTGCTCCAGCATGCTCAGCAGATGAGTCTTCCAGTCACGCTTTTCTGGATGCAGATCCACGTACACTTGGACGGGCTTCTCAGTGCTTTCCTGCATAATTAGTAAAAAATAAATACAAAGGCCATTTTTATGATGCATTTGAGTACTGAAATCCCATTTATTATATTAGATTTTATTTATGGGAGTTGAATTTGGCTTTTGATCAATATGAATTTTAAGCAAACTATTCCTTTAACCCAGTGTGTTTCCAGTGGCTTTGGATTATTGCGTTTGCCAAATACATTTTATTAAATTACATTTTTTCATTCTTAGAATATTGCCATATTCAAACTGATTTGAGAAATTATTATTATTATTATTGATATTATTATTATTATTATTATTATTATTATTATTATTATTACTACTAGTAACAGTAGTATAATAAATATTACTATATGTTTTACTGCTAATACAACTACTGCTAGGCCTACTAAGAAAATATTTAAATAAAATAATAAACCCACGCAACCACGGGGAGAACATGCAAACTCCACACAGAAATTCCAACTGACCCAGCCGGGACTTGATCCAGTGACCTTCTTCACTGAATATTCACTCTTAACAGATCTTTTGAATCAGTGAGTTATTAAGAGTTATTTAGAGACTCACTCTGAATGGATCAGTTGAACCAGTGAATAGTTTACTGGATACTCACACTAAATGGATCGTTTGAATCAGTGAGTTATTTACTATATGCTCACTCTAAACAGATAATTTGAATCAGTGAGTTATTTACTGAATATCCACTCTGAATAGATCATTTGTATCAGTGAGTTATTTACTGGAGACTCACTCTGAACAGATCATTTGAA
>CAIGQQ010035257.1:4730906-4735180 GCA_903798035.1 Danio albolineatus | reverse complement strand
TAATAATAATAATAATAATAATAATAATAATAATAATAATAATAATAATAATAATAATTAGTAATTAAGTAGAATGTGGAATTTCATTAACACGCATTTAAAAAACAAAATTATAATAATATAGTTACTAATCACTTCCATGTTTCTGCACAATATAGGTTTTCCCAGATAAGAAAAATGCAGAAAAATAAGTAAACAACAACAGTAGATGAATGAAGACGTCGCAATAATCCTCAAACTCTGAGAAGCGCAATGCAGTCATAATATTACGCAGGAGCGCGCATACACTAAAGTCATGAAACAACAGTAGCGCCGCTGCTGCTAATATCAATACAAAACTTCACAAGAATTAAAGTCACATACCTGTCTTTATCCTCAGAAAGTTTTTCTACATCTCAGCCTCTGTCATGTTCGCACATTTGCTCTTTCTCTCTCTCTGAATGGACTGGCTCTCTTCAGCGTTCAGGACAGCCTCTCAGTGGCGCTCGCACTCTTGTCGGTACTTTAGTAATAAGCCTTTTCTGGTGGAGTGATTAACGATCGTGTGTTTCCGTAACGTTTCCGAAAGATGCTGAAGAATCCCTCGTATATTTCCGCAAAATTCCCGAACGATACCGGAGAACTCCTCGTGTGTTTCCGTAACATCACCGAGCGGGCGCCTTGCTATTTATGCGTCACCCAGCTGAGGGCGCTGCTGTCCAACATTAGTCTCCTTTCATGCCTACTGTACGACGCAGTTTAAAATTTACAACAATTATATAATCTGGTAGCACTATATTTTACTGTACAGTTTTGTATCTACATACTTTGCAATTTTTTAAATCATTACAATAACTTGGTAATATATTCTAACCTGAACCCACCCTAAACTGTGTAATTAATCTTAGTTCACCCAGTACTTTCTTAGCTAAACGTCATCAGTGATCTCTCATATGTGCAATATTTATTGTATACATTTTAAATTAGGTAACTGTAGTATAAAAAATAAATGTCTATTATATTTTCTATTGCATAGTTTATTATAGGCTAGTCATTTAAATTATACTTTGCTGAGGATGTATTTCATAATATTTCAAAATACACACACTGGCCACTTTATTAGGTACAACTTGTAAGAACCAGATTGGACCCACTTTTGCCTTCAGAACTGCCTTAATTCTTCATGGCATAGATTCAACAAGGTACTGGAAGTACTCTTCAGGGATTTTGGTCCATATTGACAAGATAGCATTACACAGTTGCTGCAGATTTGTCGGCTGCACGCCCATGATGCGAATCTCCTGTTCCACCAAATCCCAAATGTGCTCTATTGGATTGAGTTCTGGTGACTGTGGAGACCAACCCTAGAGTTGGCTGTGCATAAAAATCCAAGTAGATCAGCAGTTTCTGAAATACTCAGACCAGCCCGTCTGGCACCAACAACCATGCCACGTTCAAGGTCACTTAAATCTCCTTTCTTTCCCATTCTGATGCTTGGTTTGAACTCGAGCAGATCGTCTTGACCATGTCTACATGCCTAAATGCATTGAGTTTCTGTCATGTGACTGGTTGATTAAAAATTTGCGTTAACGAGCAGTTGGACAGGCGTACCTAATAAAGTGGCCGGTGAGAGTATATGGACAATTAAAACACACCTTTAATACCTTGTCTATAGCTTAAAACAGGTGTAAAACTTAAAATACAAAACTTTATTGAAAATAGAAAGGACAACAAATATGTACAGATGAACATGAATGCTATTAAGCATATTAAAAAAGAAAAACACATGATCTCAGCACTGAAAATGAGCGTGGAAAAAAAATAATTTTAAATGTATTCAGTTTTCGTACAAAAAAATGAGTAAAAAATGTATTTGTTGTCCATAACAACATTTAAAAAACACAACAAAACTGCATTATTTGATCTTGCATAAATAGTTGATTAGTTACAGATAAAATCGACTATTATTGTTTTAAACAGTGTGAGAATCACATTTCAAAATCAATCAGTCAAATACAATGAAATAGAAACATAAAACAAAACAAACTGATTTCTTTCATGTCTGCACTAATGTTTTTTTTACCTACTGAATATAAAATTCCAGTTTTCTCTTTGTGATTTATTGATTTGTTTAATTTAATCTTTAACTGAGGCAGTCAGTTGTTTAAAAAATTGAAACGAGAATATTTTTGCAGTGCTGTGCGAGTTTAAATAGCTCTGTTGTTTCTGGAAAATGCACACCTCGGAAATGAGAACATTCACACTACCTGACAAAAATCTTGTTGCCTACGTCTTTTCTAGTTTTAGGAACAACAAATAACAACTTTACTTCAAGTTAATCATTTGGTAGGCCTCTAGATTACCAAAATTTACCAAAATAAAATATGATCGTTCCTTGATTTTTAATTATTTAACAAGGACAGTAAAACCTGACTTTGCTTAGACAAAAGTCTGGTCACTTAACAGAAACAATATCAGTATAGAATATAAAGTCATGGTGCAGTGGAAAAAGAATGAATATTGTATATGACTCCCATGAGCTTAGATGACTGCATCCATACATCTCTGCAATGACTCAAATAACTTACTAATAAAGTCATCTGGAATGACAAAGAAAGCGTTCTTGCAGGACTCCCAGAGTTCAACAAAGATTCTTTGGATTCTTCTTCAGTGCCTCCTCCTTCAACTTACCCCAGATATGCTCAATAATGTTCATGTCTGGAGACTGGGCTGGCCAATCCTGGAGCACCATGACCTTCTTTGCTTTCAGGAACTTTGATGTGGAGGCTGAAGTATGAAGAGTTTGCCCTCTCCTGTGGTTTGTAATGCAATGAGCAGCACAAATGCCTTGATACCTCAGGCTGTTGACTGCAGATCTCTCGCATGCCCCCATACTGAATGTAACCTCAAACCATGATTTTTCCTTCAGAGAATCTTGGGTCCATGCTGGTTCCAATAGGTCTTCTGCAGTATTTGTGATGATTAGGATGCAGTTCGACAGATGATTCATCTGGAAAATCTGCCTTCTGACACTTTTCCAAATGATCAACTAGAAGTCAAGTTATAATTTGTTGCTCTTACAACTGGGATCGATGACAAGACTTTAGTCAGGTAGTGTACAGTATGTTTTCAAGCAGTTCCTCTCTTACAGAAACACACAATAAAACACTCATTTACAGTCATGCAAGAGGAAACCGACCGCATACTGTAGGTGTTAATGCAATTTCAAATGACTTAGTGGGAGAAGACTGTCCAAAGTACATTTGCATCAACAAACCCATATAATCAGCTGACCTTGAAGTTGGAGCTCAAAGCCACGCCCACTCACACACAAACAATATTTCAACGCTTTATGGCATTTTACAAGCCATATAATGTCACTCACTCCGAGTAAAGCAGATGTTTCCAGTGAAAGAACAAGCTCCGGGTAATGGAAAGAACGTTGGGTTGACTGGTTTTGGTCCTGGTTTAATAAAATACAACTGTCTTTAGGTTAATCATAAGCACCGAGTGAAGCCATTGTTAGGGGAAACTTTGGTCACAGTGATCTGAAGGCTTCGTCATTGCCGCCCATGATTAGTTTAATGCTAAGGTGGTGAAAAATGAGAACAGGTGTTGGTTTGATGGAGCTTATTATTGACGGCGGTCGTAGTTCTTGACCATTCGTTTGATATGGAAGAGCTTGTGGCGTAGTTTGCGACATTGGTGCTTCTTGTTTTGATAATCCGGCATCTGAGCGGGAAGAGAACGAGAGGGAGAGAAAGCTTTGCATTAGCATCAAAAAGAACAGCATCTGTTCCTATGAGTCAGTCCTATTTTGGTTTTATAAACTGACTGAAGATCATGACTCACCCGTTTTAAGTCTTTCAGACGATTATATTCCTCTGCTACAGCCTGTAACGCCAGATTACAGAAGTCAGTGATACAGATTTGAACTATTAAACAGATCCTATTGTGACCTAATGTGTCCTCAGAATGTGTCTGTTAAGTTTCAGCTCAAAATACTTCACAACAGTGGCGGGCGATACGGCCTCAAAATTAAATCATTCATTCATTCATTCATTTTCTTTTCGGCTTAGTCCCTTTATTAATCTGGGGTCGCCACAGCGGATTGAACCGCCAACTTATCCAGCATTTGTTTTACACAGCGGATGCCCTTCCAGCCACAACCCATCTCTGGGAAACACATTCATACATTCTCATTCACACACATACACTATGGACAATTTTAGCTTACCCAATTCACCTGTACCGCATGTCTTTGGACTGTGGGGGAAACCGGAGCACCCGGAGGA
>CAIGQQ010035257.1:4723406-4725906 GCA_903798035.1 Danio albolineatus | reverse complement strand
TAATATCGTGTCTGAAATGTAACACACTTAATATTAACTATGTTTGTTAAACAGTTGCATAAAATCAATATTACATCTATGATTGCATTTAAGAACAGATTTTCAGGAAAACATCACTCTTGTTTGAGTGATATTTGTTTTTGGGCTTGTTTGTTTGTCGATATTGTAAATATTGAGTTCTGTTCACGGTAAGAGGCAGTAGGGGTTGGACACCACACTTTTCTTTTCTGTAAATATTTTCTCCTGTTTTTATACCTAGTTAGTTAAGTAGGGGTGGATTTTGTATTTTTCTTTTCTGTTATTTTGTTAAGTGTAGTTAGTTTCATTTGGGTGTTTAGTTAATGTGTGCTTTCTGTTTATTATTTTTCTGTGGGTCCTCTCCGAGGTAGTTGGCATCACGTTTTGGGTGATTAAAAAAAAAGACAAATAAAAGGACGCGACTCCAAAGGGTCATAAAAGTTAATTTTATTTGTCTGGTGGTCTTTTATGTTGCGGCCTTGACCCTAGACCAGGGTCGTAACACTTTATTAAATCTATAAATATAAAAAATAAAAACAAACAACTACACATTGACCATTTTTGCTTTTATAAATTATATGCTCACACTATAAAAAGCTTCATCCCAGAATGAGTGCTTTTGGATTCAATAGGTGTTAGATTTTTGCAAAATAAGCAAATTCAATAATATCAGCTCAAACACCAGTAAAAAACACAATATCATCATAAATAATAAATATGTCAATCCACTACTCAGTAGTCTTTGTACATTTCTTAATTTTTTTATGTAAAGGTATCGCCTGTTCATTTATTCTTAAAACGAACTTTACCAATATGGTTGACAATAAAATTATATTAATTTATATTACATCAATTAATACTAAATCTGTTTCATTAAAGCTTGCTGTGCCATGCAGTGAAAGGCAGATACAGACATGGAGATGGACAACAACCGATTAAAAAAAAATTATCTCAGGCCAAGACACGTCATATTTGGTGTAATCTGACCTGACTTCATAAAATAATGGCTCAGACCATTAGCCAGATTAATGGAGCAGACAAATAATGAAAGCACAAAAGCACTTGCTGATCTAACTTTACCTGACCAAGGTCGCATAAAGGCTACAGACCAGTTCAAATCAGGAGAAAAGCTTTTTCACAAAGCAGACAATAAACTATCATAATAAGTATATAGTTTCACATGTAAAGAAAAGCAACTATTATGAAACAAAAAAAATCTGCTTAAGATTTCAGCAAGTATTTTTTTTTCTTTACCCTCATTAAGGATAAAAATATTAACATCCAAGTCAGAATTCACCCTGGTATAATTAGATTGAGAAATAAAAGTAAAAACTGCAGATTGCTAATAAAGTAAGGAAGTTGTGTTGGTTTGGGACAGTATGATTTTTGTTTTTACAATAAATATAGAAATCAGATACTTTAATCACTTTTACACAGTTACAATAGCATTAAATTGGGATGCCCTGATGTATTGGCCACTGATATTAAAAGGCTGATATTGGATTAACTTAAATCTATCAGCATATTTGCAATAATATAAAAAGGGTGATTCACAATAATTACACGGAAACAATGTGCTATAAGTGTTTGAAATAATCTAATATCTTTCTCAGATCAAAAAAATACTTGCAAAAAAATAACAAGATATAATCTAGAAAATATCAGAACTGCATCTAAAAAATGCAAAATGTCAGATTGGGAAAGCAAGTTTGGTATAAAACTATTTTCTGGAGCAGCAAAATGGATCATTTTTATTTAGCAACAATCACTTTATTAGTTATATTTATTGAATATGATTTATTATATATGAAATAAATGGTTAGAATGAACTTGAAAAAACTTGAATAGCAAAACCAAAGTTTAAATCACTAAATCACTGTACAAAAATTATTTCAAAAAAAGACTGCAGTCATTTTCAGCTTTGACATCATTAGATCATTTACAATTTTAAAATATTTTAAAATGCTAAACATGACTTTAAGTGCTAATAATAACAATATTACTGTCTTTATTTCTGTATATCAAACAAGTGTATCCTTGGTGGCAGGCAAAGTGGCTCAGTTGTTAGCACTGTTGCACGACAGCAAAAAGGTCACTGGTTCGAGCCCTGGTTGGGTCAGTTGGCAATTCTGTGTGGAGTTTGCATGTTCTCCTTGCGGTCTTGTGGGTTTCCTGTTGGAGCTCTGGTTTCCCCCACAGGTAAAAGAAATGCAGTACAGGTGAATAGAATAAATTAAAACGGCTGTAGTGTATGAGTGTGTGTGTGAATGCGAGAGTTTTTTGTGTGTTTCACAGTACTAGGCTGTGACTGGAAGGCCATCCACTGCATAAAACATAGGCTGGATAAGTTGACGGTTTATTCCGTGACCCCTGATGAATAAAGGGACTAAGCCGAAAGAAAATGAATGAATGAATGAATGAATGAATGAACGAACGAATGAATGAATGAATGAATGAATGAATGAATGAATGAATGAATGAA
>CAIGQQ010035257.1:4677701-4723396 GCA_903798035.1 Danio albolineatus | reverse complement strand
GAATGAATGAATGAATGAATGAATGAATGAATGAATGAATGAATGAATCCTTAGTGAGCATTGAACATTTTTATCATCGAAAACATATTTTGTAGGGAAAACTTGAATGATATTATTAAGGCCTTAAGCAATAAAGTTTAAAAGTCTAAAGCTCCTGTATTTCCTCAGCTCACACAAGCAATATTGCCAATTTATACATGGAGCTCATCTTGAAAGTCTCCATCTCTCCCAGGGTTTGGTCATTCCTTCACTTCACTCACCCGATGACATTGTGGTTCTCGGAGCTGAAGACGCTGCCGATCTTTGCAGGAATGGAGCCGACACTGGGAGCCATGGCCAGAACAGGAGACATCTTTTCTGAAAACACCATGGAGGCCTCCTGAATGCTCTGTCCGTCCTGTACATGGTTGACCTGGAAAGAACAAACTTCCTGTTTAGTACAAAGTCTGATACATATCTGAACATCAGGAACAACATTTTTCAGATAATGACAGGCGAAAGTGTTTTATTTCAGAGATTGTTTGAGGTTATTTCGACATATAAGGTCATTCAGCAGATACTCTTATCCAAAGTGGCTTTCAGATGAGAATTATCACAAACAGTCAAGAAAGATACGCAAGAAGTACAGATTAGTGATTTTTTTATATTTATATATATTTTTATATATTTATTTTGTTGGATGAATGGTGGTGTCTATGTAGATTATGTATAAACAGGGGGGATCATGGTGGCGCAGTGGGAAGCACAATCGCCTCACAGCAAGAAAGGTCGCTTGTTCGAGCCTCGGCTGGGTCAGTTGGCATTTCTGTGTGGAGTTTGCATGTTCTCTCCGTGTTCGCATGGGTTTCCTCCGGGTGCTCCGGTTTCCCCCACAAGTCCAAAGACATATATGTGAATATATAGGTGAATTGAATAAACTAAATTGTCCATAGTGTATGTGTGAATATGAGTGTATGGGTGTTTCCAAGTTCTAGGCTGCAGCTGGAAGGGCATCTGCTGCGAAAAACATGCTGGATAAGATGATTAATAAAGGGGCTAAGCTGAAAAGAAAATGAATGAATGAATGTATAAAAAGGCTGAATGTTTCTAATAGTCAAATTTTTTATATTTATAAACAAAGTATATCCTGCACATCACTTATAGTGTTTAAGGAGATGTTTTGCAGATCTTTTGCATATTATACATAGATTTTGAACACATTATATACACTATATTTGATTTTAGATAAAAGGTTGTGATGCTTTGCATATTCTTTGGCACTCAACCTGTTTTTGCTGTTATTGTACATAAACATACACAGATGTTCAAAAAGTTTGGATTAAGATTTATCAATTAAATCTGGGACTATTGTTTAGTCCCTTATTTATTAGAGGTTGCCACAGCGAAATGAACTGCCAACTATTCCCGCATATGTTTTACGCATCGGATGCCCTTCCAGCTGCAACCCAGTACTTGGAAACACCCACACACTCTCACATTCACACATACACTACGGTCAATTTTGTTTTCCCAATTCACCTTAACCGGTATATTGTCTTTGGACTGTGGTGAAACTGGAGTACCCGGAGGAAACCCATGCCAACACGGGGAAAACATTCAAACTTCACACAGAAATGACAACTGGACCAGCCGGGACTCGAACCAGCGACTCGAACCATTTTATTGTGGGTCAGATTATAAATGATAAACCTTTATGAATATTGAGGTCATTAAAATGATAAAACATTGTTAATTTTTTAAATAAGTATGTCCTATTTTAATACAACTAAAAATGCAAGTATTGCTTTGGTGGAAATCCTGAACTGACAGGTGCCTAGGAAAGGTTTCTTAATATCATCAACTGAAAACAACTGCTTACTTTATTTACAATATTTATCCTTTTTTCAGGAATAGATGATGAATAGAAAGTTTAAAAGGTACTTAATTGATTTAATTGTTTTTTGCAACATTATATACCACCTTAAATGACAATTTTGAACTTGAATTGCATTAAAAATATTAATAAATAAAATAAAAGCATATGCGGGGCTCCACGGTGGCCTAGTGGTTAGCACGTTCGCCTCACAGCAAGAAGGTCGCTGGTTTGATCCCCGGCTGGGTCAGTTGGCATTTCTGTGTGGAGTTTGCATGTTCTCCTCGTGGTTGCGTGGGTTTCCTCCGGTAGCTCCGGTTTCCCCCACAAGTCCAAAGACATGCGGTACAGGTGAATTGGGTAAGCTAAATTGTCCATAGTGTATCATTGTGAAGGACAATGTATGGATGTGTTTCCCAGGGATGGGTTGTGGCTGGAAGGGCATCCGCTGCGTAAAACAAATGCTGGATAAGTTGGCGGTTCATTCCGCTGTGGCGACCCCGGATTAATAAAGGGACTAAGCCGAAAAGAAAATGAATGAATGAATGAATAAAAGCATATGCCTAGCATATGCCTAGCTCAAGTATATTTTTATAATGTTTGAAAAGAAAGTACATTATTACCATTAACATCATAAATCTGTCTTGCTCAGCAGTCTATTCAAAGCAGTACACAAACCCAGAACCCCAGATCTATTGTTCAGCCTTTATTTTTCTTCTGCCGCCACACAGGAAAGCCCGTAGGGAATAAGAAGCAAAAGTGCTCCCGCTCTTCCTGTTCAGGTCTGACTTCAGAGGATGTTTTCCACATGTAAGCGAGTATTTTCTGACCAGCACACAATGACAATAGTTCAGACTTCTAGCACAATTTACTGTTAAAAAAACACCCTATTCATGTTTATTTACAAAGCAGAAAGTTGAAAGGACTGGCTGTTTTTAGTAAATTTAACTAATATTTAAAACAGTTCATTGTACCTAATAGAATTAAGTCATGCAAACTCAAAATGTTAATGTATCAAGGCAGTGTTTCTCAACCATATTCCTGGGGGACCACCAGCTCTGCTCATTTTCTATGGCTGCGTCCAAAATCACCAACTACTCAGTAGGTACTCCATTTGAACTTAAATTTCCTACTCGGCCGTTAGAAAAGTACGGTTCATACAGTATGATTGTGAGCAGTGTGAATGAAACTCGGACGTACTGCATCTGCCATTTTGTCATGATCACGTGACCTACCCTCGTCAGTTGCATCGCTTCACTCCCATTCATGAATTCTTTCACAGGGCATCATGGGATAGGATTAGCGTGCATCAGATGCACACTTCAGAATCTCGCCAGAAGTAGTAGTTAATCTGGGTACTTCTCGCATACTGTGTTTATACATACTACTCAGCTCCCATACTGCTTTTAACATACTATATGGTATGGAAGTATACGATTTCAGATGCAACCCATGTCTACTTAACCAAACACACCTGATTCAGATCATCAGCTCATTAGCAAAGACTGAAAGTCCTGTGATGGGTGTTACAGACAAATGGGGACATCCAAACAATGCAGTGCTGATGGTCCTCCAGGAACGTGGTTGAGAAACATTAAGGTGATCTGCCTGAGTAGAAGATAATTCCTAATTCCCACCATGTTTTGCGTCAGAATGTATATGGAAAATTAAGTTTTCGCACAACATTATCATAGAGAGACACTGATTAGTTAATAATTTTGTGCTTTATATAGTTTTTCAAAAGTTCACGCTTAGCTGATGATTGATTATAAAGCTTGTTTGGCAAGCTGTCCTGGGAGAGAGCCCTGAGCTCATAAGATCCTCGAGCATGGGGCTCCCTCCCATTTGCAAGGCGAGAGGGGAGTTTGAGCTCAGGTAGATCTCAAGAACTCCCCTGTAATAGTGGTTAAAGAGCAGATAGTGATTGGTACATCATAAATTGGACAATGCGGGTCCAGCCGCAAGCAATCATAAGCACATGATCCTCTCGAAATTAGTTTATAAATAAACTTCACTTATATAGTTTAATATAGATTTTTTATTTAGCTATTCATGATTTTAAAGTTGCCACGGTGGCCTAGTGGTTAGCACGTTCGCCTCACAGCAAGAAGGTCGCTGGTTTGATCCCCGGCTGGGCCAGTTGGCATTTCTGTGTGAAGTTTGCATGTTCTCCCCGTGGTTGCGTGGGTTTCCTCCGGGTGCTCCGGTTTCCCCCACAGTCCAAAGATATGCGGTACAGGTGAATTGAGTAAGCTAAATTGTCCATAGTGTATGTGTGTGAATGAGAATGTATGGATGTGTTTCCCAGAGATGGGTTGTGGCTGGAAGGGCATCCGCTGCGTAAAACAAATGCCGGATAAGTTGGCGGTTCATTCCGCTGTGGCGACCCCGGATTAATAAAGGGACTAAGCCGAAAAGAAAATGAATGAATGAATGATTTTAAAGTTCGAATGAACTGGAAGCACCGTTCCTAGAGAAATTACTTTTCAAATGAGAAAACAGTCGGCGTGGCTTGTTTTGTCAACTGCAAGCTGATTGGATGTGGTAAAGCAGGCATTTCATTCAGAAAGATCGGTAAAAGGTTTTTGGGAGAGTTTTTACAACCTAACAGGCAACTCCTCACCATTTCGTTTGTTGTCATAGCGCTGTCAAAACTGACAGTTGGAGGGGCGTGGTTAATTATGTTAGCCACACCCAATAACTCAGGCAGACCTAGGCTGCATCCGATACCGCATACTTCCATACTATACAGTATGCTAAAAACAGTATGCGAGCCAAGTAGTATGTCTGAATTCATAGAATTTGAAAATCAGTATGTGAGAAGTACCCGGATGATTTACTACTTCCGGCGAGATTCTGAAGTGCACATCCCATGCACGCTGCGCTATCCCATGATGCCCCGCGGGAGAATTCATGAATGGGAGTGAAGCGATGCAACTGACGCAGGTAGGTAACGTGACCATGACAAAATGGTGGATGTAGTACGTCCGAATTCCATTCATACTTCTCACATGCATACTGTATAGAACGTACTTTTCTAACGGCAGAGCAGTACGTTTAAATTCAAATGGAGCACCTACTGAGAAGTAGGCGGTTTTGGCCACAGCCCTAATCTGAGAATTTAACTGTAAACAAACAGGAAGTGCATTTTCAGATTTCAATTTTAGATTACAAGTGCAAGCCATTATTTTTTCTTAATGACATGCACAGATGAATTGTTTACCACAAAACTAGCAATGTGAGCAAACAAAATCAAGTATGATGAGTGCTAATGTGAAGATTCAGGATTAATGATTTGTGCCTATAAGGAAATGAATCTGCATGTGGCACCACTGGTCACAAACATGTTGCAGTCTAAAACAAAATGAATGAATCAGTTTGTTTACTCAAATGGGTACCACGGTGGCTCAGTTAGCACTGTCGCCTCACAGCAAGAAGGTTGCTTGGTCGAGTCTCGGCCAGGTAAGATGACATTTCTGTGTGGAGTTTGCATGTTCTCCCCATGTTTGTGTGGGTTTCCTCTGGGTGCTCCGGTTTCCCCCACAGTCCGAAGACTTGTGCTACAGGGGATTTGAATAAACTAAACTGGATGTAGTGTGTGAATGTGAATGTGAGAGTGTATGGGTGTTTCCCAGTACTGGGTTGCAGCTAGAAAGCATCCGCTGTGTAAAACATATGCTGGATAAGTTGGCGGTTCATTTCGCTGTGGTGACCACTGATGAATAAAGGGACTAAGCCGAAGGAAAATGAATAAATGAGTTTGCTCAAATGTTTTAAAGTAATATGTTTCCACAATGGTTTTGAGTAATCTGAACAGCGTGGATACAACCAGCAAAAACAATTCTGAGCAGTTGACCGCTAAAACAATGAGAGCAGGTGTGTGTTTCGATGTGTTTATTCTGTAGTGTAAGGGATGTATGTGTAACTCTATGTGTATGTGTGTGTGTGTTCGCTGGAGGACGCAGCAGGAAAGAGGGTGGAGGAGTGTTTTCCTGCAGCTGGGGAGAAGGGAAAAGCCACTGTGTGGAAGAGCCCAAGCCATCCAGGAATTCCAACAATGCTTTCCCTGCATGAGCCGCTGCCACCACTGATCCGTGATCACGCTACATAAGCAGCAAAAGAATGCTTGAGAACACAGAAAAGAGGGTCGATTCGTGCTCATGACCTCCTTTCGCACCAAAAAACAGTGGAGAAGAGATAGAAAGATGACGAGAGAAAGGTATTCAAAGGGAGTGAGTGGAACACTGTCAGAGCACATAGATCTACTCAGAGCACAGGCCGGTCTCATGATGGTGTAATTATGTTTCCGATGGACTTAATCCAAAATCAAACCACACCCCACTGAGCCTCCACTGCCAGACACTGGGTCATTAACCTGCAGACCTGAACCAAAGCTTTATTGCTTAGAGGTTGCTTATTTATTGCTTTACAGGGGCACGACAGCATTTTCAATAAAGCACTTTTTGGTCATTCATGCACATGACAACAGATTTTAGAAAATTATATCATTATGTTTATGTGCAAACCACAAAACATAATTTTGTGAAACACAGTGTTTTCATGGACTTGCATATTACATCCAACGGAGAAAATAAGCATAGACGTGACCGTTTTTCTCAGAAACATATTTATAAAGGTGCTGTTGACTTGAAATTTTCCCCAGACGTTGGTAACAACCAAAGACATCCATATATACAAAGAAAACTAAACTAATTAGTTTACAAATGAAGTTACGTGCAATGAAATGAAATGATGCAGGGGAAAAGTATTGAACACATGAAGAAAGGGAGGTGTAGAAAGGCAGTGAAAGCCCAGACAGCTGCTGAAATCTCTCAGTAGTAGAAAGCAACTCTCTACCCTTCCTCATTATAAATTAATATTAGCTGCTTCAGTTCAACATCTACATTAGCAGGATGATGAAGATGAAACCAGGGTAGACATTTCAGCAAGACAATGATCCAAAACACAGCCAAGGAAACTCTCAAATAGTTTCAGAGAATAAAAATCAAGCTGTAGAATGGCCCAGCCAATCACCTGACTTGAATCCAATAGAAGATACAAAATAAAAATCAGATTTGATAGACGAGAACCATCAAGATTTTTACACTGTTGAAGTCTGTGAAAAACACCTGAGCAATTAATTTGACTTCATTCTCCATGTGAGAGGCATCTTTAAGCTGCCAGCACCAACAAGACTTTTATATTCATTTATTTTCTTTTCGACTTAGTCCCTTTATTAATCCGGGGTCGCCACAGCGGAATGAACCACCAACTTATCCAGCACACGTTTTATGCAGCGGATGCCCTTCCAGCTGCAACCCATCTCTGGGAAGATGTTAGACAGCTATATTATTACAATGAATGGCTGTTAGTTAGTTAGTGAACAGACGTGTCAGTCAATGCACTGAAGAAAAAAAATGACAAAGTCGCTTGTCAAATTTTCTAAAGAAGCAACCAATTTTTTTACATAAGCTAAAAAAATGCAACCCACAGCCTGTGATTTTTTGATGCAACCTAACAGAAAAGAAGCCAAAGTTGCATATTATAAGCAGTGTCATACAGTAGATGCCTTTTTACATTAGAAAATGACATCTGCTACTACTGGTCAGCCATGCATAATAGAGTTTTAGAGTATTAGTTCTTTTATAAATCCATGTGAAGAGGATTGTGCTGTGTGCTAAAGCTTTTTAAAAGCAAAACCGGTCACACTTTACAATAAGGTTCATTAAAGTGTTGCATTGTCACTATTTTTATTTTTATTGGTCACACTTTACAATAAAGCTCATTAGTTAATGTTAATTAATGCCTTTACTAACATGAACAATGAGCAATACATTAACTACAGTATTTGTTCATGTTAGTTAACGTTAGTTAATGAAAATACAGTTGTTCGTTGTTAGTTCATGTTAACTCGGTGTATTAACTAATGTTAACAAGCATGGATGTTAATAATACATTAGTAAATGTTGCTGTACAAGTGTTGTTCATGATTAGTTCATGTTAGTAAGTGCATTAACTAATGAACCTTATTGTTAAGTGTTACAGCAAAACCTTTCTGATTTTAATGCACGACTGTCATGCAAACGTACACTCGGGTATACCTCATTTAAAGACATTACAACATTTTCTCACTATTTCCTCACACTTAAGTGGTTCTAAACTCATATGAATTCCTTTCTTCTGCTAAACACAAAACAAGATATTGTGAAGAATACTGAAAACCAGTAACAATCGACCATCCACATAGGAAAAAATAAATACTATGGAAGTCACTGGCTGTTTTTTTCCCCAACAATCTCTCAGTTTATCTTTCTTTGTGTTCAACAGAAAAGAGAAACTCAAACAGGTTTGGAAGATGAGCAAACAAATTAAAAATTTTAAGTCCCAATAAGGCTGCTCTGTGCCTGTTTGCATAGACATACTGCAGCTCCAACTCAACCACCTTTTGAATTGCTTCAACTGCTTGTGCAACTGTTCAGATTGCTTCCCTTTGTCGCATAAGAAGCGTCACGATGAGTAATGAGGTGTTAATGAGTGATGCACACACACGTCATGACTCATGTTCTCTTGCACAGCACAAATGTACAGCATCATCGAAACACAGCGTTCATTTTAAAATAATCAGTTGATAACAGTGCCCGTATCAATGATGAACAGAATTCACTCATAGACATAATACCACATTTTAAGCACATACTGTGAAAAAAAAAAAGATATTATCAACAAGTCATGATGACGTGTTTTCGTAACTTTAACTTATTAAAATTAGTCAATCATGTTTCAACTTTTTTTTGGAATTTTTGGAAGTTATAAACAGATTTGACGTACAGTAATGTTTTAAGCCAGTTTGATGTAATTTTTACAATGCACACTGTAAACAAGTATCCATCTACAGTAATTCCAGCAGCTGTGTGACTAATATGAAATGACCCAAAGAAAAATTTCTAAATCCACTAACATTTGGTAAAACTATTTAAAAATATATACTTTTATATATTTAACAAGGGGCAGCTCGGTGTTTAGCACTGTCGCCTCACAGCAAGAAGTTCGCTGCATCGAGTCCCAGATGGGTCAGTTGGCATTTCTGTGTGGAGTTTGCCTGTTCTCCCCGTGTTTGTATGGGTTTCTTCCGGGTGCTCCGGTTCCCCCACAGTCCAAAGACATGCACAATTCACCTTCTTCTCCGTGTATGAGCGGGCGCAGCCATTTGAATCATTTTGTCTCGAGACTTCCAGTCTCATAAACTTCCATTCATTTTTATATTAAAAACGTTTTGCAGCTTGATGTTGCAAACTGATGTTTTCTTATTATATTATTCTACTTTGTCTGTGTAGTCATGCAAACACTTGTTTATAGAGTGAGTAGCTTGACTGTTTTCCGCCGTTTATTATTCCTAGTTACTTCTCCCATAGGCGACTGAATCGGAAGGTCTAAAACAATAGCAAAAACGAGCGCTCTTTTGCATCGAGGTCAGTGGGTGAATTGAATAGGCCGTAGAGTATGTGTGTGAATGAGTGTGTGTGGATGTTTTCCAGTACTGGGTTGCGCCTGGAAGGGCATCCGCTGTGTAAAACATATGCTGGATGAGTTGGCGGTTCATTCCGCTGTGGCGACCCCTGATGAATAAAGGGACTAAGCCGAAGGAAAATGAATGAATGAATACATTTTAACAAATGTTTACATTATTACTTTTAGCATCCTTTTATACATAGTCAATTTAAATATGCATTCATTGTTTAATTTATTAAATTAAAATATTATTTATATTCTATAAGTCTGTATTGTAGCATATTGTTTATATCTATTGGCTATATGGGATTTGAATCACTCTGTGAACATCACTACTATATAAATAATGTATCACACTTTAAATATCAGCATCAGTTGTATCCATTAAAATATTTCTAATAACTATGTGTATACTAATACATTCATGTAACTCAATAAACTCTAAGGAAATGCAAATTCAAGCAGGCTTTCCAACACTCTTGGTATTAAAAACACAACTGGAGTTATCCAAAGTTTCACAGTTCATCGCCATCCACCCAAGAAGTTCAAAACCTCACAACGTTCTCAGTTTGGTTAATGATCAATCACGGCGAAACTAGGCTGGCTGTTAACAAACAGACCATATCAGCAACACCTTCAACCTTGTGACTGAATTATCGCCAGTGTCGCACAGGCCACTGAAACTATTAAGGAACATTATGATTTCAAAACACACCTCCCAGTCTACCTAAACAAAAGCCTTAAAGGGATAGTTCAACCAAAAACTGAAAATTCTGTCATCATTGACTCATCCTTCGCTCGTTTCAAACCTGTTTGACTTTTGTTCTTCTGTTGAACACAAAAGAAGATATTTTGAAGAATGCTGGAAATCTGTAACCATTCACCTCCATGGTATTTGTTTTTCTTACTATGGGAAGTCAATGGTTACAGGTTTCTAACAATCTTCAAAATATCTTCTTTAGTGTTCAAAAAGGAGAAAGATATGTATAAAGGTTTGAAACAAGGTACTTGTGAATAAATAGTGTGTAAATTATCTTTTTTGGATGAACTATCCATTTAATGGACAATAGATAGATACCGTAAACATATGTGCACCTGAATACATGGGTTTTACACTGACCGGATGCTTGCTGTTTGCTTTAACCAGCAATCAGCTTGACTCTGGTTGTTCATTTTTCACCCTCTCAGGAAAGACACTTCATGTAATTATGATCTGGGTGTGCCGTTTAATTAGTGACCGTGTGTTTCTCAGACTAACTAGTAATAAGCAGACTCACCCAATCCTCCACATCTCTGCCCTCTGTTCCTGCCATCAGAGGTCGATCCCAGTAGATGTTTGGTTTGCCGTACTGCCAGATCTTACTTCTGGTCCTGTAGGAGAAAAAGGCCGCCACAGCAAGAGCCACCACAACCATGAACCCACAAACCATCGCAACGGCCTGCGGAAGACAAAATGACATTGTTAAAGGGATAATTCACAGATTTAAATTTACTCACTTCTTACTCTCCCTCAAGGAGTAACAAACCTTTATGAATTTCTATATTCTGCTGAACACAAATGGAGATACTCTGAAGAATGCCTAAAACCTGTAACCCTTGACTTCCATAGTAAGCAAAAAACAAATACTATGGATGTCAATGGCAACAGGTTTCCAGCTTTCGTCAAAATATCTTATTTTGTGTTCAACAGAATAATGAAACCCAAACAGATTTTGAACTGGTGTACTGTAGGATGAGTAAATAATGACAGATTTTCCATTTTAGGTGAACTTAAACTGTATCCCTTTAAGTATTACTGTATGCGTTCAGTAGACATGACTTATTGGGCACTAACAAAATGCCTCAGTTGGATTTTTCTCTGGTATTCAGATCTATTTTCAATTGACCATTCAGGAAAGGTTTCTTAATGATTCAGTTCTACATGGATTAAAATCTGCTGCATGTAGGTCACTCTCAGTAGATTTCATAGCGTTCGTATTAACTCTTCATACATTGTGTTAGAGTCTGGTTCAATGATTCGCTAAGCCAGATTGTTTTCTCACTTCAAAAGAGTTAATTTTCAAGCGGGCCGAGACCACCTCTCTCACAGGATCTCACTCAAACTGATGGATTCTGGTGAAGATTTGAGCACAAATTCTATGTTCATAATATGCCTCAACTGACTTTTACATTTACTGTTTCCTGCTGGTGGAACACTGTAGAAAATGCTGGGTTCCACTGAATTCCTTCATGTTGTCCCAACAAAGATTGATTATGTTAACTTAATCGTTTTTTACAAATTTAAGTGGATTGAACATGACAATTGTCCCAAAAAAGGAGTGTGTTGTTTCAACTCATTTTAAATACATAGTTTGAACAAACAGCAATTAAGTTTTTAATTGAATGACTAAACCAATCTGAACAACAGCTTCTTTTGCTATGCTTTGCCTTCTATTTAATATTTTTGTTACTTCTTGTTGTCTGAGTTGTCAGCTTTTGTTTAGTTATTCTCAAGAAACTGCAACATGTTTTTAATTAACATTTGATGCTTGCCAAACACAAACTATTCTATTTTCCGCTCAAATAAATTGTCTTGACCTCCTAACACTAACACTTTCTATTCTGTTTTCCTTTCTATCTTTATTCTTACTAAAAATGTTCTGATATTATAAAACACTTCTACATTTATTCTACCTTCTAACAATAACTTTTTCCATTGCCTTTTTTTATCTTCTTTTATCTAACTATATATAGTAAGTTTTTAAAACGTTTTAAAAACAAGTGTATTTTTATAGCTTTAGGACAACTTTTATGATAGATTTTGCTCCACTTTAATAGTTGACATATAAACATATATAGTTTCTCCTAAAGAACAATATAATAGGATGCACTGTAAATTTTTTCCTTACTCAGTAGAAAATCACTTGGGAAATATCTGAAAAACATTTAAATTTCACAGGAGAGCTAACAATTTTGCTTCATTCATTCTAAATTAGAAATTAGGCTTTTATTGTGAGTATATATGTGAGTATATGATAAATACATAATAAAAGCCTAGTTTCTAAGTTTAAAAGTATTTTGATCAGCAGACTACATTTTTTTATTTTGGTTATACTTTAAAAATGTACCTGAAAATGTTACATTCTTTATGTGATTACAAATACATATTTATGAAAATTAAGTGATTTTTTTATTAAAATTTAAATCAAGCTATTTAATTACACCTATTTCTTGTTTTGTTTTTCATTATTAAAAGAGCAGTTCACCCAAAAAGAAAAGCTGTCATCATTAATCTCAACCAAGTAGCTTAAACTTCCATATGCCATATTTAATATGCTCTATGTCAGTGTTGATTTATGCTTAATGCTTCTGTGAATAAAATTAGCCATTCATAAAGAAAAATGTCTCATCAGGACCCTTATTAAATTTTGGTCCCACTTTATATTAAGTGACCTTAACTTGTATGTACTTAAACTGAAACTAATTATTTATTACAATGTACTTATTGTGTAAATATATGATTTTACATTGTACTTAAGCTTGATTAAATACATGCATGTAATCACATATGTAATTAATTTCTATAATATCATTTATAATTACACTGTTGACCATGCCTTACACCTTAACCCACCCTTAAACCTACCCATACCACTGAACCTGTCTCTAACCATACTCATATGCCACCTCAAGAGCACCAGAAGTGTTCTGCAGTGCATTATAAACACAGAAAGTACATTGTATTTATTTTTTGAGGTAAGTTCCAAGTAGTTAAGGTCACTTAATATAAAGTAGGACCACATTTTTTTAATAACCTCTTTATGGGACAATATCATAAAATGGAATAATATCATAAAAACTTATCTTCACTTCTAAAATAAGTTTGGACTCCAAAAATTGTACATGCTGATCTGAAATTATGGTCTGTGCTTATCCTTTGATTTTAGACTATAACATAAAACATTAACTGCAGAGTTAACTGCAGACTGTAATGACATGCAAACATCCTGTAGCTTTAAATACCTCCTGAGGATCCACGTAGCAGTAGTGGTACAAGTACTGGTTATAAACTGGAAATCCAGCTCCCATTCCTGTCACACTGCTGCCGTAGAGGTTCTGGCACATCATGAGCATGGGGTTATAATACGAGCTGGAGGAGCTTTGAGCCATTGGGTTCACTCCTACGATGTACACTATGTTTATAATACCCTGAATCACTGCCATTATCGAACAGACAACAAGTACCGCCAGGAAGAACTTCCGGCTGCGGAAAGTGTTCGTTTTAGAGAAGCTGGCAGCAAAAAATCCCAAAGCAATGATGAAGTTTATAGCGGCAACGGCGATCATGCTGGTTTTCGCAGAGTATGGGGTTGGATAGGAATTATAGTAGCTCCCATAGCCATATCCACTTCCGTATCCACTTCCATATCCATAGCTTCCATATCCGCTGCCATATCCGTACCCACTTCCATATCCAGGATATCCAGACCCATATCCATAGCCGTACTGCATGTCCCAAACCAAAGTCGAGGCCACGCAGGCGAAGATTCCCAGACAGAGCACTATGACGGTTCCTATCATAATCTTGATGATTCCCGGAGGGGAGAACCATTTGTAGAAATGCTGAGGAACCTCTTCGCCAACATAGTAGGATCCTGGTGGAGCAGGGTAGGGGTCGAATTCACTCCGAGGGTCCTGGAAGCTCCCTGGGGATCCGAAGCCATTGGACGGAGGGGTGTATTTAGGTGGACTGTCGTAGGGTTGTTTCTCAAACATCTCTCAGTGACGACCTGCTGAAAAGAAAAGCATTAACGTGAACAGCATCACTCAGGTGTAAATTTAGCTCTAGTAGGTAGTAAAGGGGACCTATTACCCTCTTTTTACAATGCGTCTCTGATGTCCCTATAAAGCAGGGGTGTCCAAACTCAGTCGTGGAGGGCCAGTGTCCTGCTGAGTTTAGCTCCAACTTGCTTTAACACACCTGCCAGCAAGTTTCTAGTATATCTAGTAAATGCTTGATTAGCTGATTCAGGTGTGTTTGATTAGGGTTGGAGCGAAACTCTCCAGGACACCGGCCATTCAGAAGCGAGTTTGGACACCCCCGCTATAGAGTGTGTATGTGAAGTTTCAGCACAAAATACCACACAAATAATTTTTTATAATGCCTTAAAACTGCTTATTTCAGGCTTTGATCCAAATTGTGCATTTTGGTGACTGTCTCTTTAAATTCAAATGAGATTGTGCTCTTTTCAAAAGAGGGTGGGAGCTACAAACACCTGTGAGTCGGCATAGTGGGAGATTCAAAACTCTAATGGCAGAGGCCTGCTTCTCATTCAGGGCTGTCGATGCAAATGAGGGAGAGATGTCACCAATGGATGGGGCTTTCCCCCTCTGATGACATAAACAGAGGAAGAATGTCAATCAAATTGTCAGTCAAATTTTTGTTCTGTTTTTATCAAAGGTGCAGTAGGTGATTGTCTTCAGAAATATTTTTTTGTTGTGCTGATTGAAAGTCTCTTCACATTCCAACAGTAATGATTAAAGTAAATGATATAAATGTATTTATTTGTATTATTATATTCTGGGTAACTGGGTAGACTAAAAAATGTTCATTTAATTAAATATTGTCGGGCCGACATTTCCCGTAATTCTGATAAGTAGCTCAAACTTCCTGTCAACAAATGTTGATTTGTACATCTGCACCGGTTCACGCAGATCCACCATTTGACTGTGCACCTGCACACGAGAGAGCAAAACAAATGCTGAATCAAAACTTTTTAAAATCCTGAATCAACATTGGAGTTACTTTTGCAGGCTGGAGGAAGGATGACACCAAGGCTGAAGCATTTCTTTCAGACAGGTAATGTTATGTTTAAAACTATTTAAGTCATGCAAAGCTTATGTAGATCGTGTTGTTTTACGAATGGGTTATATGCACGCAAGTGTTGTTCAGCCACTGAAATCTTCCAGTGAATGATTGATGTGACTATTTTTAATTTCATAAGTTATTTGTATTTAGTTTAACAACAAAACAGAAGTAAATAGCGCTATTCTGCCTAGCCTGCTTTACTGAGATGAAGTCGGTTTTATACTCACATTGGTTAATTTTTAAACAATCAGTCTGTGATGCACTCCCTATATTGTTTATCATGCTACTTTGAATATTCGCTCTGAAACAGCAAGTATGGCTTAGTAATAAGTGTAATCCACCGACCAACCACCAAGCATAAAATAGTCGCTTTAGGAGGCGCTTAAGAGAGTGAGACCAGCGATCCTTGCAGTCATGAAATATTGCACATTGCTAAATACACAACTGAAAATGTCCTAGATATAATACAGTTACAATTGTAGTATTATAAAGAACTACGAAGTTTTCTAAATGACGAATGACATGATCTAGTGGGTCTCTTTAATGTGTGTAGAGGTGTGGCTTTGGGCGGCAGGGGAGGGATTGTGTTTCAAAGCTAATATGCTAACCGGTTAGCATTTAGGCAGATCACCTACTGCACCTTTAAGTGTGGTTATAAAAAGTAGAATGAATACATTTTTTAACTATTAGCGACAGCTATATTCACACACTGTTGCCACACAACTGTGTTTAAACCCCTTATAAATGTGATTTTTGCATAATAGGTCCTCTTTAAGTACTGATACTAAGTTTAAACGAAACAAACCAAAACATTAGCATAACAATACAATGCATGCATTCTTGTAAAGCGAAACGATAACAATAAACTCTCTAAGGAATTGGACATTATTATTAATTTTAACATAATTTACAATTTTAGTGTCATTGTGATTTCACATGCTGAGTAATGTCATTTTTCCCACCGTGTCGGACATTAAAATCAGTACGACACACCTTGCAGAAAGCATGGGCGTCGTCAAGGTGGCATCTAGACAAAAACTTGAATTCTTCCGTCCAGCTGCTGGTAAATTTACATGTATATATTTTTTTCTTTGCCGAAGCACATTAATTTCATCATGTGTACTACGACTGACGCAGCTGCTTGTTGCTACTGCCATCGTTCAAGTCCTGCATTTACCTCCTGCATAGTAATCAACTGCGCACCTGAGTTGTAACGTATGTTGCCAAATTGAGGTAAAATATGTTACAAGATTTGAATATTGCGTCAATTGTGTGAGGTAATGAACTTCATTCAAGATCTGGCAACTTGACAAATATGAACAAAAGTGCTTTTTTTGAAACTGCATTGGGACGTACAAATTACGGGAGTTTCCCAGGAGAAATAACGAACCGGGAGGGTGGCGGGAGATGGATGTGAAATACGGGAGACTCCTGGGAATAACGGCAGTGTTGGCAGGACAGGTATAGATTGAAATGTCTGTAATTATAAACTGAAAACATTTCAAAGCAACTACAAAAATATAATAATAATAAAAAAACATAAATATTTGCGTATTTTAGCTCAAAACTTAACTAAAGCTAATTTCAATTACTTTATATATGGTATCAATTTTATAAAAACAATATGAAATGACACACACAATATTTATTATCATTCGAAAGTTTGCATTTTGTGATTTTTTTTAGGGTTTAGAAAAGATGCATTAGTCTGATCAAAACAATGAAACATTCGAATACATTAGAAATAAAAGTTATTTATATATATGCAATTTACGGTATCCCACATTTGAAAGCAGTTCTGTTGCTAAATATTCTTGAAATATGTAATCTTGAAATGTGATATTTTTATATTTGAAATATTTGAGAAATATGTGAATTTTTAAGGATTCTTCTGTGAATATAGTGTAAAGAATAGATTAAAAAGAACAGATGTTGTAACGTTATATTATAAATGAACGTTCTGTCATTTTTCATTTATTTAATGTGCCATAATGGGTAACTAAAAGTATAAATTAAAAAAAACATGATTTTTAAATAAATATATGTACGAATGAACGAATGAACATTTTTTTGTGCCCTGAAAAAACAATAACAGGCATTAAACTAAAAAGTAAAGTAAAGAGTGTGCATAAATGTATTCATACATGTAGATGATCTGTCCCTTTAAATGTCTTAGGTCAGCACATCTGATGTGACATCAATTAACACACAGGCCAAAGTGACGTTACCCAAAGCCACAAGCCATAAAACCAGTGTGCTGAAATAAGTGTGCTGTTTATCAGTATGAGGTGACAACAGAGAGAAGAGTGGAGACATCGGCACCAGGGATCAAGTCTGTCCACACAAAGCACACTGTTTACAGACCCGACCGTGGGAGTTCAACTCAATCTCAACCATTGTCCAGCACTGACTTTGAAATGCACAGATTTCAGTTCCTGCCAAATATGCCGTTTTTTTAATTTCAGATCATATGCTCGAGGGGCTAAGGTCACAAACAGGGCAAAACCAGACATGGGCATCAAAACTACTCAACCAACAACTGTTAATAAGCCACTTTAAGCAGGTTATATGCTGGTTACAGTCAGATGTAATCTTAGTTGTACGTTCATGGTAACACAGAAACATATTTCTAACAAAATGTTGCACAATCTGTTTTTTTTTTTAATGACTATTTTTGCGCCATGCTCAAAATTCAACATAACACAACAATTCCTGAGAAGTTAATTCTATATGGCAAGGCAAGTTTATTTATATAGCACATTTCTCACACAGTGGCAAATCAAAGTGCTTTACATAAACAGAAATTAAACAAAAGTATAAGAAAATAAAAACAAATAAAAAAAGAGTAAAAACAGACAAAAACAGATTAAAATGTGTTAAAAGGTTATAAAAGAATGAAAAAAGGTTATAAAAGAATGAATGATAGAATATGGATCAAAAAACAAAACAAAATGGCTGAAAGAAAGAAAGAAAGAAAGAAAGAAAGAAAGAAAGAAAGAAAGAAAGAAAGAAAGAAAGGTATAATACAGCAAAAAGTAAAGTCTGTCATACATTTTCATCATGGTTTAAAGAAGAAACTAATTAACAATATGAATAACTAATAAATTCTAAATACTAAGAAATTGTCACATTAAATGTTGGCACTATCCTTCAAACCACTAGCTTTTATATGATCAAATTAAAAATTTAGCATGATCAAGTATTCTTTTAATATTTTAATAATGATAATAATAATAATAATGATGCATTACCTTTATATAGAGCTTTTCTAGACACTCAAAGCGCTTTTACACAATGGGGGGAATCTCTTCATCCACCACCAGTGTGCAGCATCCACCTGGATGACATGACGACAGCCATATTGCGCCAGACCGCACACCACACACCAGCTGATTGGTGGAGAGGAGACAGAGTGATGAAGCCAATTATGATATGGGGATGGTTAGGAGGCCATGATGGACAGAGGCCAGTGGGCCGATCTGGCCAGGATGCCGAGGTTAAGCCCTTGCTCTTTTTTGAAGAACATCCTGGGATTTTTTTAACGACCACAGAGAGTCAGGGCCTCGGTTTCACGTCTCACCCGAAAGACGGCGCTCACTGAGCAGTATAGAGTCCCCTTCACTATACTGGGGCGTTAAGACCAACACAGACCGCAGGTTGAGCGCCCCCTGTTGGCCTCACTAACAACACTTCTGGCAGCAACCAAGCTTTCCCATGTGGTCTCCCATCCAGGTACTGACCAGGTGCAGCACTGCTCAGCTTCAGTGGCGACCAGAGTTGCAGAGAGTGAGAGTTGCAGAGAGCTAGCTAATTAAATAGCTAATAAAATTCCATGTTAAAACACATTATTTATTTGAATAAATATGATTTATATATATATACACCTTGTATTATTTTAAATATATATAATGCATTATATTTTATTATTTAATATTTGTATGTTTTTTTTAAGTATACACATTTACGAAGCCCACATACCTTATGAATAAGGAACAGAAAATAGTTCAATTTGTCCATTAATTCAAACTGAAATTACAGGTGTTTGGGAAAAAACAGATATGTAAATGAATAAATGAATGAATGAAGGAATGAATGAATGGATGGATGTATTCATTAATAAATTATAAAATGTCCAACAAAAGATTAGTAAAAAGATAATAATAATAGATAAATAAATAAATAAATAAATAAATAAATAATAATAATTAGGTTGCCTTAAATTTTTAAGCTAAATCAAATTAACCTTATGAGTTCATTGAACTTATATTATGTTAAACTGACTCAAAACAGCTTGCGTGACATAGCTAAAAACAACTATAAAATAAAAACAAAAATATAACTAAACAAACAAAAACTAAAAACATAGCTTGCATAAAGTTCTTAAGTTAGAACATGATTAACTTAGTTTAATAGGTTACAATGACCTAAATCATATGCAGTCAGGACTAATTGATCAGTGTAATCAATTTTACAATCAATTTTACAGTGTAATAATAATAATAATAAAAATTAAAGAAAAAAAATTAAACATTATTAGGGCATTATTTAATATGGTCAACATACTGAAATAGGGTGCCATATCTAATAGAAGTGTTGTCCCAATCCTCTTAAAGACTACCTGAGCTTTTCAAGGTAGAGACAAGACATCATCTCTCTGGTCAATATATTACATTTTAAACTATAATGGCAAAAGTTTACATTGATCTATGAAATCCTTGTCCAAAACAAAAGTGTCAAATTTTCAACAGTAATATCATCAGTTCATTACAGTATATAAAATCTAATATTCAACAAAAAGATGTATTGTTTCATTTAGAACAACCCTTCTGTCTCAATATATCCAGCAAGCGTGCAAAACCACAACAACAGAAGAACGCATACTACACTTTCAGTCGCTGGCCAAAACCTAGATAAGCCAAGATTTGTGTGGTTACTATGAGTTCACCTACTACCCAGCGCCTCCCCCAACTCCTCTCCTTTGTTACAGCAAAAAGTCAAGGCTGCACTCTGTCTGCGCCTGGTCACCATGGTAATAAAGGCCCGAGGTTAAAAAAAAGAGGTTTGGGAAGAAAAACACAAGAGCTTCACTGTCTGGCCCGCTCTGGAGAAAGGGGGAGCCTACGCTGAAAGATACCGTTATAGAGATCAGGTGTCCTCATGAGGATCCTTTAGTATTGACCAACATGACACAGTTTTGAGTTCATTTATGATTACATAATGAATCTTCTCAAAGGGCAACAATAGGTGAGTGGTTAAGGAAAGACACGGCAGGTAAATAGGGTAAATTAATAGTTTCACCTACTTCCCCAGCTGATGGATTACTTTAGTTTCCTTTAGTTTAGATTACTTTATTACTTTAGTTTCACCTACTGTCCTTGCCCAGTTGATGGATTACTTTACTGGATTTACATATTGGTGGTGGATGAGGAGATTCCCCCCCTAAAAATGTGTAAAAGTGCCTTGAGTGTCCAGGAAAGACCTAACGTATGTAAATGTAAGGAATTATTATTATTAAGCTAAAATATTATGTCTAAAATGTTATGTTTAATATATGCAAATTAGATATTAAATTAAGGCATCACGGTGGCGCAGTGGGTAGCATGATCGCCTCACGGCAAGAAAGTCGCTGGTACGAGCCTCTACTGGGTCAGTGGGCATTTCTGTGTGGAGTTTGCACGTTCTCTCTGTGTTCGTGTGGGTTTCCTCTGGTTTCCATTACAAGTCCAAAGAACATGGTAAAGGGTGAATTGTGTAAGCTAAATTGGCCGTAGTATATGAGTGTGAATGAGTGTGTATGGATGATTCCCAGATATGGGTTGCAGCTAGAAGGGCATCAAAATATGTGCTGGATAATTACTATACTAATTTTGGAAATCTGTTGATCACTTCAAAATTTAAAAAATACTGTGAAAAGTCATATAAAACATTTTTTTCACAGCTTTTTGTTGTTTATAATCAGGCAAAGTACATGATTATATCTTTATTAAAAAAATACCAATAGGAACCGCTGTAAAAAAGAAGGAAATGACCTTTAAAATTTGTTAATTTACAAGCTTAATTTGATAAAGAGTAATAAAAGAAACAATGATAAAAGAGTAATAGATAAGACAGTGTCTCGACTTACTGTAAGAGAAACTGATCAACAAGTGATTCACTTCCCTATTTTAAGGCTGAAACTCTTACAAACTGAGAAAACTATCTATGACGTATCACATCTTAATACAAGGGTACTTTAACGTGTTTACAGGGTAAATAGGTCAAAAATATAAAAGAGAGACTGAGATTGCTAGGATCAAAATGGTATAATCCAGATAATAGTTCAAGCAATAGTAAAGTATGAGTAATAGTAATAGTAAAGTAGTAAAGTAAAGTAATGATGTACAGTTTAACACTTAATAACTTAAATGTATTTATTGATTAATTTGTATATTTTGCTGTTGTGGCTCATCTAGAGAGAATTATCATAACAATAACAACATGGCTGATAAGTTTTTTTTTTTTTTTTACACTTTATGAACAAAAAACAAACTTACAACCACTCCCCTATGTCCTAAAAAAAAGTAAATAATTTATCAGTTCATTAATTCACATCCATTCTGTACCCCTGGCTGAATTGAGAGTATCCTTTTTTTAACCAGGACAAAAACAAACCTGGGAAGAAAGTGGCAGATTTATTTGTTTTGGTTTTTGAACTTCAGTTACCCCAAAAGGAGGTTAACTAATATCACAAAAGCCGTCATTGCTTGACATAAAAGCTGCTGAATGTGTCTATAATAACATACGTTTTATACACTCTTATTCTTTTTTTAAAGACAACAATGAATGTTATAAGATGCTTAAAAACATAATGCCTAAATAATACTTGAATACACAACTAACTATTGATAAACGTCTATATTTTGGGTTATTAGGTATATTCAAAATACATAAAACAAACACGTAAAAATGTTGTTTACCTTTTTCAATCTGCTTCTCCAGATGAAATTGAGATTCTTATTATTATCCCAGTTTCTTCTTCGTTGTCTCGAAACTCAGTCTCACCTCTGACAGACGTCTAGAACATCAAATAAAAGTTTTCAGGTGAAAGTAAAGGTGTTGTTGTTAGATGTCCAGATCTCTTCTCCCTCTCTCTCCTTCTCTCTCTCTATGTGTGTTAAAGCTCTCCGCTCCACCTGCTCCTGCCTGCAGTGAAGCACATCTGCATTTGTATGTCTGAATCAGAAGTCTGATTGTTTGAGCTCACTCCTCTTGACCCCCCTCAAAAAGGTTGTGGGTGGAAATGCATGAACGGCTGTGAAAATAAACTTCCTTTAGAACGAGAAGTTTACTCGATCTAATCTTGGGACGTGACTAGTCCGCAGTTTGTCAAAGCAGGTTCAATCCCATTGGACGTAATCCACAGGTGGGCGGGACCTGTCTGTAAATCAGTAGCTTGTCCACTTCGTATTTTGGTGGATAACATGTTTACTTCTCAATTTTAATTTCTTACCTGGCGATATAATTCAGATGAGAGTGCATTTAGATCATATCACTTCTTTAATTCGAAGCCAGCAGGATGTCTTCAAACGCTAACGTGACATTTTAATTTATTACAATATTAGGCTAATATATTCAAATGAAACTATTTAATATAATGCTTCAGGTATGCATTTATTGTTTGTAGTTCATAGTTGTTTTATGTGTCCTCTTTTTTTTCTTTAATTGCTTTTTATGCTATTTATGTTATGTTATTTAGATACTAAGTCAATTAATTTTATAATGACACATTAGTTTATCTACATGCTCGTATAACCCTAAACCTTATGGCTTAATATTTATAAACAACTGTATTTATAAATTTAATATTTTTGTTATATGAAGAGTTTATTTACAAAAACAGATTTAATTTTTACTTCATTTTTAGTCATTCTTTAGTAGTGTCTGGCTACAGACTTGCACATGCACGCTCAGACATGCAGACTCAAGACACAGGCATTGAAGAGTACAATTGCAAAAAAAAATTGGATTCCTAAAACATTTTAATTATATCTGGATTACTTTAAGTTAAAATGTTATGATAAAAATGTTATGTTTAATATATGCAAATTAGATGTTTAATTAAGCATAAAGTAAAATCTGAACACAGGATGAATGAAGTTGGGTTCAAAACTAAAAGTTGGGTTTTACTACTTTTAGGAATATCTCGATCACTTCATAATCCTAAAGAAATTGTGAAATGTCATATAAAATGTTTTTGCAGCTTTTTGTTGTATATAATCAGCCAAAGTACATGAAAATATCTTCCTAAAAACAAATTTTGAGGAAATATCCTTTAAAATTTGTTAATCTACATGTTAAAATTAATAAAGAGTAATAATGGATAAGTAATGGATAAGTAATAGATAAGAGGGTGTCTCGACTTAAGAGAAACTGATCAACAGGTGATTCACTCTCTTATTTACAAGCTGAGAAAACTATCTATGATGTATCACATCTTAATTTTTTTTTATTATTAATACATTTTTTGTTATCAGTATGTAAAACAACGAGCCAAAAACTGGTTTCTAGATGCTCAGTAATTAACTTTTAGCCTTTATTTCAATACTGATCAACTATAATTCTGTTAATTCCCTTGTTGCTGTGTTAAGTTATAACAGTTCCTGGTGTTGTTGTTTGAGTGTGGTTTTGTTATTGAGAAATAAGCCTTGCAAAATGACTATTTCTCAGAATATAGTATTATTTTCTATTGCGTTAAACTGTAATAGAGCAACATTTGTACAGAGTGGTTAAATAGCGCCATCTTGCGCACAATAAAAGATAGAGTAAAAAGAGTTGCACGCGAATGGATGAATTGTTTTTAGAAATTAACAAGGTGCAAAGTGTTCTGCTGTACATTATACTTAACCAATGATTGAATATTTGCACATTTACTACGATGACTAATGTTGTATATTAAAATATGTTCGATATGATTCACTCAGTCGCCTCACAGCAAGAAGGTCGCTGGTTCGAGCCTCGGATGGGTCAGTTGGCATTCCCGTGTGGAGTTTGTATGTTCTCCCCGTGTTCGCGTGGGTTTCCTCAGGGTGCTCCGGTTTCCCCCACAGTCCAAAGATATGAGGTACAGGTGAATTGGGTGGGTGAGCTAAATTATCCTTAGTGTATGTGTGTGAATGAGAATGTATGGATGTTTCCCAGAGGTGGGTTGCGGCTGGAAGGGCATCCGCTGCGTAAAACAAATGCTGGATAAGTTGGTGGTTCATTCAGCTGTGGCGACCCCGGATTAATAAAAAGGGACTAAGCCGAAAAGAAAATGAATGAATGAATGAATAATTCACTCAGATTTTCCTCCAGGTGCTCCGGTTTCCCCCACAGTCCAAAAACATGCGCTATAAGTGAATTGGATGAAGTAAATTGGCCGTAGTGTATGAAAGTGTGTATGAATGTGGTAGTGTATGGGTGTTTCCCAGTACTGGGTTGCGCCTGGAAGGTCATCCGCTACGTAAAACAAATGCTGGAATAGTTGGTGGTTCACTCAGATTGTTGCACAATAATATTCTCCAAAGACATCATGTGGATAAATATGTAAGCATTTAATTTTAAATTTTCATTATTATTTAGGTGAATATTAAAATGAAATCAGTTCTTTTAAATTTGTGCTAATTATTTTATTGTGCTATTGTGCTAATTATTCTTTTTTACATCACTTTAACAGCATCCTTTAGCCAGATTTAGAATTTTAATAGCTGAAGTGTATTTATTTATTCATTTGTATATTTTGCTGTTGTGGCTCATCTAGAGAGAGTTAACATAACAACAATAACAGCATGGCTAAGTTTTTTTTTTTTTTTTTACACTTTATGAACAAAAAAACAAACTTAAAACCACTCCACTGTGTCCTAAAAAAGTAAATAATTGATCAGTCCATTAATTTGCATCCGTTCTGTACCCCTGGCTGAACTGAGAGTATCCTTTTTTTAAAACAAGGCAAAAACAAACCTGGGAAAAAGTGGCAGATTTATTTGTTTTGGTTTTTAAAAATTAATAAACACTCACCGAGCAAAGCTTCTTGTCGTGGTAAGACTGCTGAGCTGAGACACACTTGGGGAAAACACAGAAAGTGCTTCTTTTTTTTCTCCTTCAAATTTTAATGCGAGAGGAATTTCCCCAGCAGAGCACATTTTGGGGTAAAACAACTTTATGACAGACACATTTGGGTGCAAAATAGCTTAGCGACTGAAAAAGCTGCATGTTAAGCCAACACAGAAAAGAAAATAAGTAAAGATGAAGCACAAAAACTATTTGAAATTCCAATAATCATTACCAGAAACTGTAGACTATTTAATTTTTTATTTATGTCATGGTCCTGACCTGACAGTCTTGTCTGTCCTGTCAGTGTTTAGTGATTCCCTGTTTGTTTTGGGTAGCACAATCACCTCACAGCAAGAAGGTCGCTGGTTCGAGCCTCAGCTGGGTCAGTTGGCATTCCTTTGTGGAGTTTGCATGTTCTCCTCGTGTTGGTGTGGGTTTCCTCCAGGTGCTCTGGTTTCCCCCACAAAGTTCAAAGATATGCGCTAAAGGTAAATTGGGTAAGCTAAATTGGCCCTAGTGTATGTGTGTGTATGAGTGTGTGTGGAGGTTTCCCAGTGATGGGTTGCAGTTGGAAGTGCATCCGCTGCGTAAAACACATGCTGGATAAGTTGGCGGTTGATTCTGGTGTGGCGACCCCAGATTTATAAAGGGACTAACCGACAAGAAAATGAATGTTTGTCCTGTGCTTCTTTACATTGCTTTGACTTAATTTGCGTTGGCCATGTGCTCCTCTTGTCTTTTTTTCTTGTTTTCAGCTACCCCGCCCTTTTATTTAGACCTTGTTATCCTGATTGTTTTCACCTGTCTCTTGTGTTCCTATTTCTTGCTGGTTCAATCCATGTGAGCTTGTCTTTGGTTGTCTCCCTACATACTGTTTTGTCTTGCCTGTTATTCTGTCCTTTTGTTTATTTATTTATTGTTTGTAGCTACTTCTTTCTTTTGTTTGATCCCATAGTGTCTACTTAATTCGGTTCGAATCGTTGTCTTGCATTTTATTATGCGTCATTTCTGTCAAAAAAATAAATAAAAAATTGATTGAATAATGGGTCCAAAAATCTAGATTTTTGCAGGATCCTATTTTTGTTTTTAATAACTATTCACCATGTGCAGCCATCACCACAGATAAAAATTCTAGTATATTGTGTTTAGCCTTCTATTAACAAAGGGTCATCTTACCTTGTATGTTAAAAACTCCTGTAAGTTTTTCTTTATCCTGTTTTTGAGTGAAAAAAATTGAATAAAATTTTATTTTTATTTTTTTTTGCAACTTTGAGCAATTATTTAACGCGTGACATAATTACATCAGCATTTCCAGTTCAATTTTTAAAAAGACGTATCTGTAATTCCTAAATGCGCTGATACTATTATGCCCCTAGTACAGCTTGGGTGATTATACAACCATTTGGTAAAGTGGTCTTCATTCTGAGTACCCATTCATTTGCATTGAACTGTATTTTGATCACGTTTATGCATGCTGTGCGTGTCACCGAAGCGCTTTGTAGCACTGAAGTCAATTACTAAAACAAGACTAACACAAGAACGAATATCAATGAGCTTGAGATGAGACAGGTTGTCCAGATCACAGCACCCACTCCTTTCAGCTGACTGAATAGATCAACGTTCACAACTTCTTATGTAAAGGATAATGTACAGCCACCAGTGTTCTGTCGATTTGTCCTACCTTGTCAGATTGTCCTACCTCCCATTCAAAAAGTAGGTAGCACATTTTGATGACGCAATATGTGACTATCCCATCAGATTTTGATACCAGTGTAAGTTTTAATGTGGAGTAGTGTGATACGAAGCTGTAATATTTGCCTAACCTCAGCCTCAGAACCATTTAAACACAGTGTTATAAGCTGATGGGTAGGATAAGATGTCAGGACACCGGCCATAACTGCAGCATAATTTACCATGTTCACTGTATTGACTGATGTTACGCTGACTGATGATTAGCCATTATAACATAGCTACTCACAAAAATACCAATTTGCATAAGGTCTTTATGCTGAATATCAAGTCATCTTAATCCCTGTTGTGAAAACTGGAAAACCGCTCTTGGAAAGCTTGTCGAGAAAGTGCTGATTCAACATAAACAGTAGGTTGTCCTGGAAAACAGCACTTAGAAAAATTATTTCTAGTAAAACTGTGGTAATACAAATGGTCAATCTGCCAAAACCACATTACTGCCAAAAAACATTATTTTATTTGGTCTGTCAACACTGGCTGAACGGTCGGGAAGTAACAAAGTTTGTTCACATGACGCCATTTTTAAAACCCTTTGGTAACATTTTACTTGAAGAGGGTGTTCAAACGGGCGCCACGGTGGCCGAGTGGTTAGCACGTTCGCCTCACAGCAAGAAGGTCGCTGGTTCGATCCCCGGCTAGGCCAGTTGGCATTTCTGTGTGGAGTTTGCATGTTCTCCCCGTGGTTGCGTGGGTTTCCTCCGGGTGCTCCGGTTTCCCCCACAGTCCAAAGACATGCGGTACAGGTGAATTGGGTAAGCTAAATTGTCCATAGTGTATGTGTGTGAATGTGTATGTATGGATGTGTTTCCCAGAGATGGGTTGTGGCTGGAAGGGCATCCGCTGCGTAAAACAAATGCCGGATAAGTTGGCGGTTCATTCCGCTGTGGCGACCCCGGATTAATAAAGGGACTAAGCCGAAAAGAAAATGAATGAATGAATGAATGAATGAAGGGTGTTCAAACGACTACACGACACATTTAAAATCATCACGGTATGTCAGGAATATGAAGTAAAGTTTGCTGCATGCTATATGACAACTATCTTTAATTGTCATCCAGTCAGTTATGTCATTTTAAATGCAAGTATGACATTGTTTGAGATCTTTTTTGATGACAACTTGATATGAACAAATACATCGTGACCTGTCTTTGACATTATCAGGATAACATAACTTAACATAAACCTGTTATAATTATAACATTAGTATATTCTTTAGTATATTCTTTCATTAGTCATTCTTTTTTTCTGATCACTTTTTTTCCCAACACAGACTCATTCTGAAAATGCAGTCCTATGTACTGTATGTTTCTGGAGACCGCACATTATGTAGTCAGACGTACGTATAGCTGCGCTTAATTTTTTAAAGGAACGATACGGGGTGGTGTGATGCCGTTCCTTTTTGCGCTTACCAGCTGACCGCTTACCTCTGTATGGACGACTTTTTCTGACTCTAATGCGAGAACATGAGGCGCGAATGGCACTCATGAGAGAAATTTGAGATCTCAAAAAGCATACACAGCGGCATCTCATGGATTCGCGAAAACAAAAACTGCAAAAATACATGCCTCCCGGGAGGTATTCCGTGGCCTCCAGAAACATACATCGGACTACATTTTCAGAATGAGCCTGGGTTGTTTTTTTCAGTGGAGCAAAATGAATTTTTAACAAAAAAATTATCATTAAAATTGTCAAAACTATAATATAATAATTTTATAACAGCATCATTAATCTTTAATAACAATTCAATTTGTACCACTGCAGTTGAGGTCTAGAAAAATATTAACAGCGCTGTTATAGAATTCATGACACAAGTATTATGAGCTCACAGCAATCATGTTTATGACAGATTTATGACGTCTTGGTAGTGTCAAGTTATCATGACAAAGATGACATCTCAATGTTCCCTTTATATTTAAAATGACAGAATAACACATAATGATAGTTGCCATAAGCATGCATAAAATCTCCTTCATATTCATATCATGATTATGAAAGTTCAGTCTTATGAGCACCCCATTAAAGCAGTGTTACTGATTTTCTATTAAAAATCTGTCTGATAAATGGCCTGATCAACCAGTCAAGGTTTTATCAAGTAAAAGCATTATGATAACAAAACCGTAATATGTTTCCATCCATGGTTTAATAATACAAACCATTTTTTTTTCACTGTGAAAGTGTATGGTTTACTAAAACAGAAAAACGTCTGTTAATTTACACTACGCTAATGACTTTAAAGAGGGACTTTTTCTTCAGTAGAACATTAAAGCAGATTTTTAGATAAAATTGTGGTCCTTTAAGTGCAAGTCAACCAGTAGCAGCATTTTGAGAGTTGTAATACTTGAATCTCCTAGTCATACACTGGTCTTATGAAGTAAAACAGTCATTCTCTGTAATCTATGATGTATTGTTCATCAAAACAATATTTTCTAGCTCATCATGGAAGCTGCAAGCATCGATGACAAAAAAAAATGCATCAACTTAAATGAATTACTATAAACGTGTAATAATTTAAGTAGAAATAATTCAACACAGGCTCATTCTGAAAACATAGACCTATATACATTTCTGGAGATCACGAATTATGCAGCTAGAAGTACGTATGGTTGCATTTCATCTTTAAAACGAATGCTGTATGACGCGGTATGACGCTGTTCTTTTTCATGCTTACCAGCTGACCACTTGCCTCCGTATGGACAGCTTTCCCGCTGTCCAGTGGTTTGCAGCGTTCGTCAGCAAGCTTGAGACACAAAGTTGACCGTGAGAATAGGGTTTGAGTTTGGTAAAGTTCCAGAAAGCCGATAAGACTAAAACAAAAGCCCTAAAATTAAATGAACAAGTAAATAACAGGGTGAAAATGTGGTAAAATCTGAAAACTTGGAAAAATCAGGCTGCCGTAAAGGCTTTTCTTTTTCTGGATTACTTTTTAAAACACTGCAGTTGGGTTTATAGGGAAGAGAATGGCCGGGTCAATCTGTGCTTTTTAAAAAAACTATTGGTTGGGTTTAGGGAAGGGGGAAAGTAGGGGTTCGGCAGGTTGGTCAGTCAGTCAGTCGACAGCGGCCTCTGGTGGATTAACGTGAGAAGAGCAGGCGTGAATGGTACTCATGAGAAAAATTTGAGATCTGAAAAAGCGTACACAGCGGCCTCTGGTGGATTCGTGAAAGCAAAAATGTAGCTTCTGTTACATATTCTGCTCTATCCATAAATGTGTATAGGGGTACCTAATCAGAATGAGCCTGGGTTGAAAAACTTGATAAACCTAAAGTAATTAGTTTCTGTCTTCAATTTTTACGTTCCATTTAATGAGTTATAATTGTGTGACACTCCATCCGTCCATCATTATTCAACCTAATAGATACGTAGATATGCAAAGCCAGTGATTTGAAAATGATAATAATAATAATAATAATAATAATAATAACAATAATAATAATAATAATAATAATGCATTAAATAGTTTAAAACATTCGGTTTCTTTGACAGACCAGTCATTTTGCTCAATTTTACTATTATTATTAATATTTCTTTACTCTAAAAGTGCCTGTAGCCATTGACATTAGCATTACAGTACTGTATATGAATCACCAAGAAGATTATTTAATGTACACTGAAGAAAAGAAGTCATGCACATCTAGGATGACCTGAGGGCGAGTAAATTAATAGCATGTTTTTACATTTTTGTCTGAACAATCTCTTTAAATTTGTTCTGTCAACCATCTTAATGTACAGACACGCAGAAGAGGAATAGATGGATGGATGAACAACGAACGTGAGAAATAAAAGCACTTTTACAGGCTTTTATTCCTGCAGTTACAGGCTTGTTCAGAGTGGCCTAAAAATACTGTCCATTTTCTGTCCATTACATGGTTAACGGGGAGTAATGCTGGAACTGCTATTCTGGGTTTGCGTCCCACTTCCTGCGTCATTACTACTGCTGTTGGACAAAAATGGACCAAGTTAAACATCAGTGCGTTTTTACCAGTAAAGAATTCAGTAACACTTTACTTGAAAAGGAGGTTCATAAAACTGTCATGACACCTTTAAAATCATGACATGACACGTCTTCAATATAAATGAGATTTTATGCATAATTATGACAACAACTGTGACAAAAGTGTCATTCACTCTGGTATGTCATATTAAAATGCAAAGATTGTTTGACATGTCAACATGACATAACCAAACACATGACCTATCTTTGTCCTGACTACTTGATATTACCAAGACAACATAACTTAATAAACATGATTGTCACGAAGCCATTATAATAATAAACATTGCTAAGAAATATTTAAATGAAAAATATAATAATATTGTGCCATGAATTTTATAACAGCATCCTTGTCATGTTCTTGACCTCCACTACAGTGGTACACATTGATTTTGCCAAAAGATGTAATCAAATAATAATGCCTCAAAGGGGTGGTCCACTACGATATCATATTTTAAGCTTTAGTTCAAGTGTAATGTAGCTGTGTGAATGTAATATCTAATAAGTTCAATGCAAAGGGAGACATTGGCTTTTACAGAGTTAGCTTAGCAAAGCCTACAACAAACAAACGGCTTAATGAGATCATAATACCCTCAGGTTACGCGCATACATCCCCTCACAGAAAAGAGGTGTGGCCAGAGGTGATGTAATGTTATAGCAGAGAAAGCTAAAATGCTGTCCAAACACTGCTATTTACATAGAGCTTGTTATGTTTCGGCATTTTGGCTTCCAAATGACATCACACAAAGACAGAAGTGCTTACAGTTTAATTATGTTGCAGAGAAATATAAAATATATATATATATAGCTAGCATTGGACAAAGGACAGCTTCCACAATCTCTCACAGTTCAGTTCTGGATTTGGCTAAAACTCCTCAAAGGAGAAGCAGCTTCAACTATAATAGAAGAAGCTGTGGATTGTGAGTCACAACCTGTAAGTATTTTTATTTATTAAAATGGATCAATTACATGTATAGTGTCGAGCGTTAACGGTATGTTGTAGTGAGGACGTAAACAAGGATGTAAACAACGGAAGCTGTTTGGCACCACTAAAAATTTAGCTACAAATTCAAATTGTCCGTCAAACCGCTGTAAACAGCCACAATCTTCAGCAGTGCTGCATTGTCTCTCTATGCAGCCGCTTTCCCTACGTTCTACATCTCAAATAACAAACTCGCAAAATATATGTGAACGTTTCACATTACTTGCACACGCTTATAACCCAAATATTTGTGAAAGACACTTGCCAGATTTTATTTTTGAGAGCAGGCGTGAGGTTCAGCTGTGTACTCTTTATTTTCTGTCTAATTCAGGCTCACACTGACACGGCTACACTGACTGACAGTATTTACACAGCAAAGGCACAGCACGCGCTAGTAGAAGCTTGACTAAAAGTGATGCTTCCTGGTAACGTGGAGCTGATCTGCGAATCACAGCACATTATATTAGCTGACCAATCAGAGTCTCTTGAGGGCGGGCCTTTCAAAGAAACTAGAGAATATGACAGTCGTTTTCATGTTACAGTAGCAGAGTAGCTGTGTATAATTAAAAAAAAGATATATGAAAAAATAACCTGATTGTTTTGCAAATGAAGCATGAGCACACATTGCCTTGCATCTTATAAACACAACCAAGCCCTAAAATACACTCTGGACCCCCTCCTTTAATGTTGAATTATTTGAAAATAATACACATCTGTGATGTGACGGCCATTCCGCTTTACATCATGTGTGCAATATTGCTTGATTCTGATTGGCTGATGAGCATTCTATGGCATGCCTTTATTTTCTGATAAACGCACACATTAGAAAAGTATTAGTCACAAAATTTTTAACATTAGGCCTCATGACGATCATGTTTATGACAGATTTATGACAAGTTATGTTGTCTTGGTAAGTATTCATGACAAAGACGCTGACAGATGGTGTATTTGTTTATGTTATGTTATGTTTGCATTTAAAATGACTGAGCAAATGACCTTTAAAGGGGACCTATTATGCAAAAATCCCTTTTATAAGGGGTTTAAACACAGCTGTGTGGCAACAGTGTATGGACATAGCCAGCGTGTCATAGGAGGGGAAAGCCCTGCCCATTAGTTACAATCTCTCTCATTAGCATAGACAGTCATAAGTGAGAAGCATCCACTATGCTGATGCAAAGGCATTTGTAGCTCCACCCTCTTTTGAAAATCTCATTTGAATTTAAAGCGGCAGTCAACCGAAATATCAAAAATTGCATCAAAGCCTAAAAGGGCAGTTTCCAAAAGATATTTGTGGGTTATGAAAAGAGTTGAAACTTACAGACTCTAGGGACATCAGAGACTTATTTTACATCTTGTAAAAAGAGGAATAATAGGTCTCCTTTAATGACAGTTGTCATAACCATGTATAAAAACTCATGAAGTCATGTCAGGATTATAAAAGTGTCATAACAGTCTCCTGAACACCCCTTCATGTGAAGTGTTACCAAGAATAAATAAAAGTAAAACATACAGTAAGACTAACATGTCCGACCAAGGCAAGGCTGAAAAAAATGCAGTATGACTAGATAGTGAATTTGTTCATTTATTTTTCTTTTATATTGGAGCCCAGCATTGTAATGTAAATCCGCTACAGCTTGGTCAACAAGTCCAAAGACACACAGTAAAGGCAGTTTGCTGTTTTTCAAACCCGTAATGACAATCGCATTGATTTCTTTCTTAAACTATAGAACTGGGAACCAAATTGTTTAATTCACTTGCGTGATAATGATATCCAAGTGTGGGATTCATCTCCTGATGTTGGTTTCCACATTTTGTTTAGGTGACATTTCTGTTTAATCGAGTCTTTGATCAAGGAATGCATGTTTCCAACTATGCTGCCACTCTGCTGTAACATTTCACATATCCCCTACAAGCTATAAAAATCTAGGTAAATAATAATAAAAAAAGGAATCTCTGTAAAAAAAAAATGAGAAAAGAATAGAAAGGAAAAATTAAGAGAAAACCATCCTGTAGGTTAGCTCCAATTTCATTTGCATTGAAACGTGCAAGGGGGTGGTGAGGTGTACAGTGTTTCCTTCCCATCACATCCACAGGCTCTCTTGCAGATATCTTGAGCTAAAGGAGTTTGAAGGACTTTTGGAAGTTTGGCCATGAATGTTGAAGGGCCTTACAGTTTATGTGGTTTCAGGTGGAAGAAAATGTGTTTTTGTCCTATGAAGAGAGAACTCAGAAAAAGCATTTAGCAGATAAACAGGTTAAAATGGATCACTTAGCAAAATCTGCATTTGATTAATGTTTTGCATTTCTTAATATCTGAATAAATTTAGCTTCTAGTCTTCCAAAAGCCCTTCCTTGGTTCTTATGAGCTCAAAAATTCAATGACAATTCTATCCAACAGAATATAATACCAGCATAGTACTTACTGAAGGCTGCACATCCTATACTGCATGGCGTATACTTATGGGTTATTATCCAAATATCCCAATTGCATTATTTGACAATAGTGTAATTGTTGTCATAAGAATGAGTAGCATCCACCTTGGATTTTGGAAAACTTTTAACCCTCTGGTTTGTCCTCACTTGAGAGACCTAAAACAACAGTGGCAATATTATTCCAAATAATGGACCATATTTGTTAATGTTTTGTATTTGGAGGGGATGTTAGTGCTAGACGATATTACAAATATTGAAAATAAACATAATATTATGAGTGGTTTAATAAAGGCATTTAAAATAAAATAAATGGAAAGCAAATCTCCATAAACCTTTTCAGATGCAAATACTACATTGATACATGTGGATTTCTATATTTTGCATTAAATTCCTATGCCGGTCATTGCAGGTATGAATAATAAATAATAAATAAGATTATTTAGCCATTTTTCATCATGTGAATTTTTTTGACTTTATGCACTACCTGTCGCCTATCCTAAGTTTTAGGAATAACAAATAATAACTTGACATCTAGTTGATCACTTGGTTTTAGAAGTGGCTTATATGAAAGCCAGAGCCTCTAGATTACGCTTATTTTACCAAAATAAAATATGATCATGTCTTGATTTTTAATCATTTAATTAGGACAGTAAGGTCTGACTTTGCTTAGAGAAAAGTCTTTGTCACTTAACAGATAGAATGTACAATATAGAATATAGTTTTGTGTATGACTCCCATGAGCTTGGAGGACTGCATCCATACATCTCTGCAATGACGATAATTTATTAATAAACTCATCTGGAATGGCAAAGAAAGCGCTCTTGCAGGACTCCTCTACACAGGACAGAATTCATCTACAATGAATCCTTCATCTTCCCCCTAGACATGCTCAATAATGTTCATGTCTGGTGACTGCGCTGGCCAATCCTGGATCACCTTGACCTTTTCTGCTTTCAGTTGATGTGGAGGCTGAAGTATGAGAAGGAGCGCTATCCTGCTGAAGAATTTGCCCTCTCCTGTGGTTTACAATGTAATGGGCAGCACATGTCTTGATAGCTCAGGCTGTTAATGTTGCCATACACTCTGCAGATCTCTCACACGGCCCCATACTGAATGTAACCCCAAATCATGATTTTTTCTTCATCAAACTTGACTGATTTCTGTGAGAATTGGGTTTCAATAGGTTCCATTCGGGTTTTAATAGGTCTTCTGCAGTATTTGTGATGATTAGGATGCAGTTTAACAGATGATTTGTCGGAAAAATCTGCCTTCTGCCACTTTTCCAAATGATCAACCAGAAGTCAAGTTATTATTTGTTGCTCTTACAACTGAGATTGATGACGAGATTATTCTTTTGAAGAGAAGATATATTTAAGAGTACTGCAAACCTGTTTCCACTAACTTCCACAGTATTGGTTTTCCTAGTACGGAAGTCAACTGCTTTAATATATATATTTTTTCAAAATATTCAATACAATTCAATTCATCTTTATTTCTATAGCGCTTTTATTCACCTTTATTTGTATAGATTTTATTTATACAATAGATTTATTTATACACCTTTATTTGTTCTACATTTATAATGTAGATTGTGTCAAAGCAGCTTCACATAGAAGATTATAGAGAAGTGAAGTGTCTGTTTTTAGAGTTACTGAAATATTTTAACAGAATAAAGAAACTCAAACTGATTTGCCACAAGTAAAGGGTGAGTTTAAATTTTTGTGTGAATTACCCCTTTAAGTTCCACAAATATCTCAAATTAAAAATGGATGGAAGTTGACCAGAGGGTTAATTAATTTTCAACAGCCTCATTCTGAAAATGTAGCCCTAAATTCATTTCCGGAGACTGCAAATTATGTAGTCAGATGTACGTATAGCTGCATTTTGTCTTTTAAAACGAACGCTTTGGGGCAGTATGACGCCATTCCTTTTCGTGCTTACAAGCTGACCGATTACCTTTGTATGGATGGATTTCCAGGTGTTACCAAGTTGTCCAGGTAGCATAGAGACGCATAGAGGAGTTGACCACGACGACAAGGTTTGAGTCCCGTGAAGAACAGTTCCAGAAAGCGGGTAAGACAAAAACTGAAGCCAAAAAAATAAAATAAACAAGTAAGAATGTGGTGAAATCTGAAAACGTGGTAAAAATCAGGCGAGGGCTTATCTTTTTCTGGATTGCTTTTTTAAAACTGTTGGTTGGGTTTAAGGAGGTGGGTGGGCACTGGTCAATCGGTGCTTTTGGAAAAAAACTATGGGTTGGGTTTAGGGAGGTGGGTGGACGGATCAGTAGATCGGTCAATTAGTCAGTCAGTCGACAGCGGCCTCTGGTGGATTTACGCGAGAACAGCAAGTGCGAATGGCACTCACTGGAGAAATTTGAGATCTCAAAAATCGTACACAGCGGCCTCTGGTGGATTCGCAAAAACAAACACTCCTGCAATAAATTTGGCTCTCCAGAAATGTATATAGTGGTACATTTTTATATTGGAAATTTAACAAAAATTTTGCTCTCACTATTCTAATTAGATGACTGATCCAAATACTGTTGTTATAAATCTAGTCCAACATTACGTTGAAAACGGAAGCTCAAGTTAAGTGCATTGCGTTGTCAGATGATTGATCTCTGGGAAATGTAGTAGAGTGTTTATGTATAAAAAAACATTTAAAAAAAATACAAATATAAACCAAAGCCATAATAAGTAATATGCTAGTATTCTGTTAAAAACAGCAAATCTTTCTGGTGACCTCTCACATTTTTCCTTTCTTCTCAGTCCTCAGTATTTCAATGGGTTTAGCTCCATTTTCATGCTATGCTTCGAAACTAGATCTCTCTATAAAAAATCCATTCCACCCCCTGCAGTCAGAATCCAGTTCATACTATACAAGGGCTTTACAAAAAAGCTAACTTTAAACAGCCATACAATGGCTAAACATAAACCATATCTCTACCATGATGTGTTAATTCGTTACATTTTATTCCAGTGTAGTGTGTTGAAGGAATCATTCTTGCTTTAATGTTTTAGTACTAAAAGTATATTTAGCAGTGTTAGTTGATGACAGAGGAGTGTGGGAGTGTGTGTGTAGGTTTCGAGTATGGTTTCGAGTGTGTGAGAGCGTGCTAGCCGCTATCGGAGGACGTGTGTGGTGCTGTAGAGGGTGATCTCCGCCGGTGCACGGAGGACGCCCAGGAGCGTTCGGAGGTCTGCGAGGAGGGTCTCGTGAGGGTGAATCCGCGCTGGGTCAGCCCATCCAGCAGGTGGTGCTGTTGCTGCTGTATGGCTTGTGAGAGCAGGCCAGGCAGAGCCTGCAGACTGCTGTTTATGGAGTCCAGTTTTGCCTCGAGGTGACCGATTCGCTTTTCCATCTCCTCGCTGCGCTCCTGCAGTTCTGATACCAGGTCGTACATCACATTCTGTGTCTGAGGGAGTGATGAGCACAAAATGTAAAACACGTAAAAACATGGCAATAAATAGACTTGCACTTTTAATATAAAGTATTGGTCTGCTGATATGAAAACTATGGAAACAGTCAAAATAATGGAGGTTTTTCTGATAACAAAGGTAAAATTTCGATTTCGAAATAACTATCAAATTAACTTTAATTTTAGTATGTTGATGTACTTCCAACTAGTAATGGCTGCTTTCGCAGAGCTCCTTTATGAAGCTTCAAAACCTTTATGAAGACCTTTTGTTTTGAATCAGTGGTTTCGGAGAGAATATGACATTGGCAAGGTCACATGATTATAGTAAACAAGGCTTCATTTCACTGTAAAAATGATGTCTCCAAAATTGTTGCAAACATTTATATAGTTTGAATTTAAACAAATTAAATTTAGTAATGTTCAACTTAATTTGTTTGCTAAAAAACAACCCAAGTTAAGTGTTTACAACCACTTAACTTAAAATAATTTAGTAAATACAAGGACTCATTTCTGAATCATTTTTTCACTGTACTTCTGAAGTGTTTTGAAATGTTTCAAAAATGTTATGGTTCTCCACTGGGGGCGAACTGTGTATTGCCCAAGCGGCAACCTCCCGCTCTCCCTCGGGAAGCCAATACGGAAGTAACTAAAACTGCAATTCATCGAAAATTCCGCTAGTCCTGGCTCCATAATAGAGCAAATCTCCAATGAGCCCACTGGTGAAATGGCCAACTTTACAGCAGAAAAAAGGTGTTTACAGCCTGGTACAAAGAACGATTTTGCTTCATATAGCTTATATTACCCTTCATGACAACTGTGAGGGGGGTGAATTTTTTTACAACTCATCCGTTTCCTTTATATTAAGCTAAATTAAGTTTGCATAATTAAGGGCGTGGCCACTTGAGTGACAGCTAGTCCCGCTGGTCGCCGTCACGTCACCTCAGCTGATTCCGGCTGATTAGCTCTTGATCTCGGCATATTCATCGTATTTTTGTATTGTTTTATGTGGCTTTACACAGTCAGTTGCCTTTTGGAATTATTTCCTGCAATTATCAGATAATATGGCATGCTGTGTGCACTTAATTGTGCTCACAAACCATTCACGTGGCCTCCGTTTCCCAGGTGAGTGAAATTATATACTTACACCATCTCTATAAATTTAATTGCTTTATTTAGGATAATTTATGATTTATAATGTTCAGAACTCTAATGCACTCCAGAATCTGACAGATTGATCAGCTGTGGGCTATAAAATCGTCATCTGAAGCGTTGTCATACAGTGTTCTGCCTGGATTTCCTAATTAGCCTTGCATTTACTAACACAGACTATATCTGAAGTGTTTGGATGTAATTTGCGCTTTCTTTCTGTTCCTCTTTGCCCTTGTTTGGTATGCCTCGGTTGGTGCGATGACGTGCAAACAAACTGGCGATGGTTGGCCACGCCTACTAGTAGCTTCTTTTGGGTTCATCAGAAACCTATGGGTGATGTCACGTATACTACGTCCATATTTTTTACAGTCTATGGTATTGCCATAACATCCTCATGATCAACTTGGCTTCATTCAGATCGCCGCTCAGTGGCGTTTTATACATTTTACATGATCTCAGATCAGTTTCATGAGTTTGTAGACGTTTTAATAAGACATTTAAAAATAATAATAATCTCGTTGGCCTGTTTAGCAGAGCCCACCACAGAACAAACAATACATGAGGCTGGAAAACTTATAAAAGAAAGCATATTATGCAGACAGTTAATGTTTAATATTAGGTAATTAGCAATTAAGTGCATTAATAGGCTATGCTTTAATTAAAATTTTGCAATATGTTCTGAGTGTCTAGAAAAGCGCTACATAGTTGTAAGTAATTATTATTATTATTATTTACATGGTTCTGACCAGCAGGTATCCCTAGCATGTGGTGCTTTGAACACTTCAAAACAGTGAATCATTTAGCGAACTATTGGTGTATTTGTTTGGTGCAATTGGTGTCGAAGCTTTGAAAAGCTTCGTTTCGCCCATCACTACTTCCATCTGAAACAGAATATTGAGAAGGAACGAGGCATTATTTTTGCACATAATTCCCTTGTAGCAAACTAGTAGTAAGGGAGGTGTGGTTAAGAATATTGTTGCTGAAGCTGTCAATCTGGCGTTAACCGAGAAGGACTCTAAATGCAGGAGAAAAATGATCAGACTTTGAAGTAAAAATAAAAATATTACATTTATTTTGATTAACTCGCATGGATTAATTGTTCACCTAAGGCACAGGTGTCAGTTTGATCATAGTTTGGAACTAATTAAACTGTGCAGAGCTGAGCCCTCCAGGAGCTGGAATTGACACCTCTGACCTAAAGTATAACAATGTGCACAACAAAAAAACTTGGATTTCATAAGGCCTTTTCAGTAGTCATGTTTAGCTTTTAATGCCCTGTAGTGCGTATATTGCTGTTTGAGCCACAAGAAAACTTTTGTATGCACCTAAAACCAAATAATGACTTTATTCAAGACTCCTCAGTGTCAGTATATTGTGCATGTTCCTGAGAGAACTCTGCACTAATTCGTTCATTTTTACTTCGGCTTAGTCTCGGATTTATCAGTGGGCGCCACAGTAGAATGAACCACCAACTATTCCAGCATATATTTTACACAGTGGATGCCCTTCCAGCTGCAACCCATTACTGGGAAACCTGTGCACTAATACCATCAAAATATCAGTGTATTTTTCCTGCTATGGAAGTCAATGGTTACAGTTTTTCTGCTTTCTTTAAAATATCTGGGTTCTGGGTGAACTATCCCGTTAGCATACCAAATCGGGCCAAACTGCTGTCGTTGTAAGGAATGCACAGCATAAGCAAGCCGACAGATGCACATTGATGGCTTGGTGTGTCATGACCCTTACAGTATATGACCCTGCTACTACAAAACATCCATTATTACATCATTATAAAGTTAAACAAGCGATAAAAATCACTGTACAGACCTTTGCTAAGTCCACCAGCGTGTTTGCTTGGTCATTCAGTTTTCTTTGCTCCATCTTCACACTTCGAAGTCTGGGAAAACAAGAAGCCAGGGAGCAGGTGGACAGAGATGGGCCACGAGACACACATTTAGATGAGAGGCAGGAGCGTGTAGAGGGGACAGCGCAAGAGGAGATGATGAAGAGTCAATGAAACAGCAGGGACATTCGCAGGGGGAACAGGAAGAAACAGAGTTTTAGAGAGAATTAGCCTAAAGTCTTCAAGTCTGAAGAGTCAGATTAAGATTGTTCTCCTATTAAATGATGTGCCCACATGCAAACATTTACATTCCTGTTTTGTCCAGTCTGACATGCAAACTTATTCAGCCACAGGAGATACAATACAAAAAAGAACAAAAAACAAAAGCAGAGGCATCGTTTCAAAACTCCATAAAGCTTATGGATATGGATTTTTATTATTCTAGCTAAAAAGTGAAGAAACTGTTCTGCAGAACTGTTTAGATGTTGATTTGATGCTGGTAAAAACTCTCAACAAAAGCGTAATGGACAGTAATGAAATGCAGTCAGACAATTATGAAGTAATAAAAGCATGAAATGCATTTATAATGGTTTAAAACCGTAAAGCTGTATCAGTTATTGGCTCTTATAAAATATATTCTAATTTGCGATTAAATCTAAATGTGTGTTGATTTTGCACTGTTAGTTTGAGAAGTTTTATTTTGCATTGAAAAAAAACTGAGAGACCACCTATATTAACTAGGCACAAGTTTGAGCAAAACGCTAATCATTTATTTTATAAATGATCTGATGCCATTTCCTACAATCTTTTATTTATTTTTCCCAAAAATGACAGTTAGCCAGAACAACAAATCTTCAATTTGTTGAGATAAAAAAATAAGGGTTATTAACACTTACCAAAAGTTATATTTAGTAAATGAGTTTTAATTAGAATTTGAAAGAAATGCCATCAGAAGAAAATCACACACACACCTACACACACACACACACACTATATATATATATATATATATATTCACTGGCTACTTTATTAGGTAAACCTGTTCAACTGCTCGTTAACGCAAATTTCTAATCATCCAATCATGTGGCAGCAACTCAATGCATTTAGTAATGTAGACATGGTCAAGATGATCTGCTGCAGATAAGATCGAGCATCAAAATGGGGAACAAAGGAGATTTAAGTGACTTTTAACGTGGCATGGTTGTTGGTGCGTGGTATATCATGCCTTGATATTTAGTACAGCTGTTACTCTGAGTGTGTACAGTATACACTCACCGGCCACTTTATTAGGTACACCTTACTAGTACTGGGTTGGACCCCCTTTTGATTTCAGAACTGCCTTCACCCTTCATGGCATGCAGCAGATTTAACAAGGTACTGGAAATATTCCTCAGAGATTTTTGTCCATATTGACATGATAGCATCACGGTTTCTGCAGACTTGTCGGCTGCACATCCAAGATGCGAATCTCCCGTTCCACCACATCTTAAATGTGCTCTATTGGATTGAGATCTTGTGACTGTGATCAAGAACTCATGATCAAGGAACCAGTCTGAGATGATTCATGCTTTATGACATGGTGCATTATCCTGCTGGAAGTAGTCATCAGAAGATGGGTACACTGTGGTCATAAAGGGATGGACATAATCAGCAGCAATACTCAGATAGGCTGTGGTGTTGACACAATGCTCAATTGGTAAAAACTGGCCCAAAGTGTGCCAAAAAAATATCCCCCACACCATTACACCACAACCAGCAGCCTGAATCATTGATACAAAGCAGGATGGATCCATCCTTTCATGTTGTTGACACCAAATTCTGACCCTACCATCTAAATGTTGCAGCAGAAATCGAGACTCATCAGACCAGACAATGTTTTTCCAATCTTCTATTGTTCAATTATGGTGAGCTTGTGTAAATTGTAGCCTCAGTTTCCTGTTCTTAGCTGACAGGAGTGGCACCCTGTGTGGTCTTCTGCTGCTGTAGCCCATCCGCCTTAAGGTTTGACGTGTTGTGCGTTCAGAGATACTCTTCTGCATACCCCAGTTGTAACGAGTAGTTATTAGAGTTACTGTTGCCCTTCTATTAGCTCAAACCAGTCTGGCCCTTCTCCTCTGTCCTCTGGCATCAACAAGGCATTTGTGAACTACTGAACTGTGAACCCACAGAACTGTCGCTCACTGGATATTTTCTCTTTTTCTGACTATTCTCTGTAAACCCTAGAAATGGTTGTGCGTGAAAATCCCAGTCGATCAGCAGCTTATGAAATACACAGACCAGCCTGTCTAGCACCAACAACCATGCCACGTTCAACGTCACTTAAATCACCTTTCTTCCCTATTCTGATGCTCGGCTTAAACTGCAGCAGATCGTCTTGACCACGTCAATATTGTTGCTGCCATGTAATTGGCTGAGCAGTTGGACAAGTGTACCTATTAAATTGGCCAGTGACACACACACACACACGTGCATATGTATGAATATGTATATATATATATATATATATATATATATATATATATATATATATATATACACACAGATATACACACACAGTCACAGGACTGTCTATATATTACACAAACAAAACCGGAAAAACGGATAATAAAAAAAGCATTTGAACGTTATTGCAGCCAAACCGGCGTCATAAATGAACAGTTCTATTGTACCCAGAACAGTGCGAAATGTGCGAAAACACCTCAAACAGCACCTTTGTGAATCAACACCGCTGACATTAAAACTCAATAGGACGTGGCTGAACACATTCATTATATTGTGTCAGACTGGAGCGGGTGTAACGTGGAAACAGATGAACTGATAAAGATACAGAGTGGAGCGGACACACGCTTTGTGCTCCATGGAAATGACAGATGAGCTAGGAGTGGTGCGTTAGCATAAACCTCATTTCAATGCCTAGCAAATCAGAACGCTAAAACCAGAAACTCTCTAGTTTACACCAAGTCAGGCTTTCCTCTGGGGAAACATGAGCAAAACCCAGCAGGGATAGATGGCAAGGAGTTTTGTGAGGAGAGTTTTTGTCTGATTTTTGTCACTCACATGCAGAATATAAAAAGAAGATGATGGCTTTTCATGGTTTCTTCAAAAATACAGTGAATGTCTTCTCCAGATTTATCCAAGCAAGCAACCAAACCCAACAATACATTCGCTTCTATCTTTTCCCCTCCCAACAACAAGAAAGACGAGTGTGAAAAACTCAAGCTTTATGGAAAATAAAGAGTGGACGTTTGTGCTTTTTCACATGTGCTTGTGCTGTTTCAAAGATGAACTTCTCAATTTTGGGAAGGGCCAAAATTGGTCTGATTGTTTCTGTACCCAGACCTCCACAGTTCCTTGCACTCCAGATGTGACCGTTACCACAAGTCGATTTGAGTTTGCGAAGCATTTCATGCACAGGTATTTATAGAATTTTATGATTGTATGCATTAGGCAAGGGAATGTTTATGTGGTCTCGTAAAAGTGAAGGCCAAATACATTATAAATGAATTGTTGTGCTCAGCAGTTGCACTTTCACTTTGACTGCATGCCAAACTGAGGCGATTCGCATCAGAGAACCTATAACACGGCCAGAAAATGTTACTGCACTTAAAGGATTAGTTCAGCCAAATATTAAAATTCTGTTCATCATTTCATCAGCCGTATGCTGTTCCAGACCTGCAAGTCTTACTTTTTTTTCTTGGAACAAAATGCAAAAAGTAAAAAAATGAAAATTGTAAAATGCACTGGCCACTTTTATTCATGCTGACAAAGTGCATTAGCTGCTCCTGGATATAATAATTTATGGAGATAATCAAAATAGTGGAGATAATGGAATGATTCAGATTTCAACCAGAACCGAGGGGCAATATTTACTGTAACAAAAATTATAATTAATATAATTTATCAACATAACTGAGTCAATTCATTTACAAAAACGATTTTTTTCAATTGATAAAGATCAATGTATTTATTTTTGTGTGTGTTTGTGTGTTTTTGTGTTACTATCAATTAATAAATTTTGTTTATGAAGACAAATGAAAAGGCTTTATGTTAATTCATAAATATAAATTTACTTCAGTAATGTCCATAGTTATTTAATTTACATTTATCCTGAACTGGTGTATAAGAATCTATTATCTATTTTTTGGTAACCATAAACATGGCTACTGTTATATTATTTAAATTGTAAATTTTTTTACTTTGATTTCAAACTGAACTGAGATAATATTATCATTATTATTATTGTTGTTGTTGTTTTTGTTGTTGTTTTTGTTATTATTATTATTATTATTATTATCATTATTATTATTATTATTATTATTATTAATTCATTCATTCATTCATTTTCTTGTCGGCTTAGTCCCTTTATTAATCCGGGGTTGCCACAGCGGAATGATTTGCCAACTTATCCAGCATTTGTTTTACGCAGCGGATGCCCTTCCAACCGCAACCCATCTCTGGGAAACATCCGTACATTCTCATTCACACTCATACACTACGGACAATTTAGCTTACCCAATTCACCTATACCGCATGTCTTTGGACTTGTGGGGGAAACCGGAGCACCCGGAGGAAACCCACGCAACTAGCGGAGGCTCGAACCAGCGACCTTCTTGCTGTGAGGCGAACATGCTACTCACTACGCCACCGTGGCACCCATTATTATTATTATTATTATTATTATTATTGTTGTTGTTGTTTTTGTTATTATTATTATTATTGTTGTTGTTGTTGTTTTTGGTATTATTATTATTATTGTTGTTGTTGTTGTTGTTGTTGTTATTGTTATTGTTGTTTTTGTTATTATTATTATTATTATTATTATTATTATTATTATTATTATTATTATT
>CAIGQQ010035257.1:4657815-4677691 GCA_903798035.1 Danio albolineatus | reverse complement strand
TTATTATTATTATTATTATTATTATTATTATTATTATTATTATTATTGACAGATTGTTGAATTTGCCAAATGCTAAAACTTGGTTCTAAACAAAGTCTTAACATTCACTTTTGCCATTTCTCTCTATGCATCCTGATGAATTTTTTTTGCAGATTTATATTTGCAGGAACACAATGCAGACCATGCACTCGTCAATCAGACTGTACATGGTGGACTGAACGAATGTGCAGTGCGAGGTTCTGTGAAAACCTGGTACAGGCTAAAGATGAATGAACTTCAGACATTGTGGCATCTGATCAATTTGAAGCTGAGAAGATGCAAAGAACCTTTCCCTACAAATACCTTACAGATTGGTGAACCATTCAAATACAAATTGACTCTAATGGATATCAAACCTAAAGAGAAATGTCGCCCAGCTTCAAATGTTTTCATCATGTTGGTTGAATATTGCTGAGTAAGACTTATAAAAAATGAAAAGGGTTTCCAATGGTAAGGAAAAAGAGAAGACATGACTTACTTCTGAGCTCTGGAGTGATTTAAGGCAAAACAAATGGAACACAGAATACATTTTTTAAAAACCTTTAAAGTTGCACACCACACCAAAAGACTTTCAACTTTTATGAATCAGTCATTAGACTCTTGCATCGGCATGCCGTTTAGCAACATTTTTGGGATACTTCCATTTTTCATGATATTTCCATCAATACTGAAAAATTCATGACTGCTGTATATCTCTTCCTCATTGTTTTACATGAGCTGAAGAACATTTAGTGACCCTGATCTCCTCCATCATGTACACAGTAGAGGTTACTTTTTATTAGAGCTGCATGATTAATCACAATCCAATTTCAGGCAGTTTTTAAACATCATTTTGAAAACTATCTCCCTTTGTAGGTATTAATAGCTACGAAAAAGGCTTCTCTCTTTAGGCTTTTTGAGCAAACAGTTTTATTAATTCTTATTACAAATTTTCAAATCACCACAGAACACCGAGACAACAGTTCATAGTTTGGATTTAATTACTACTGTAGTGAAAGAAATTAAGTAAATGACCTTTTGAAAATAACTTCCATAATAAAATCCATAATAATGATGAAAAAAAATACTGACTTCCGTGTGCAGCCACGCTGCTGTTCTAGCTGGTGTATTTTGGGAAATTTTCTTACCCCTTGGTTTCGAGTGTGGTCCTGAAAAAACTCAGTTTAAAGGGGTATCTAATCCTTCCCCTTAGCCCTACACCTTCAAGTTAAAGACAATTGGGACACCCCTACCCCTTCATGTAAATGCGCAAAATGAGGGGTAGTGGTAAGGGGAAGGGCTAAGGGGTAGAATTGGGATTGGGCCTTAATCATTTGTGTAAGAGATTTATTCAAAAACGCAGATTCGTCTAGTAATGAAACAAGTCTATATGAGTGTGTCACTGAATCATTCACTCAAGATATTTATTTAAAAATTATGATTAATCTTGGAATAAAACAATTGAAGTTAAATCTAAGTATTAAGTAAATCATTCAAGAGATTTGTTCAAAATGCTGATTCATCCAGTAATTAAACAAGTGAACCTTTTATGAGCAAGTCACTGAATCATTTGTTCTAAAGATTCATTCAAAAAAGCTGATTCATATAGCAACGAAACGAGTGAAGTCTTACTGTGTATGTTTTTGAACCGTTTAATCAAGATATTAGTTTCAAAATCATGATTAACCTAGTAATAAAACAAATGAAGTCTTTATCAGTGACTAAATCATTTAAGGTATTTGTTCAAAATGCTGATTCATCCAGTAATTAAACAAGTGAATTATTTTGAGTAATTCACTGAATCATTTGTTCTAGAGATTCATTCAAAAATGCTGGTTCATCTAGGAATGAAACAAGTGAAGTCTTAACGTGTACGTCATTAAATGGTTCACTCAAGTGATTTGTTTAAAAATGATCATTCACCATTATTACAACAAATTTAGCATTTATCAGTTAGTAACAGAATCAATTAAGAAATAAGGTCAAAATGTTGATTCATCCGGTCATAAACAGACTAATTTAAGAGATTTGTAAAAACAAAAGCAGGTTAATCCCATAATAAAACAAGTGAAGCTTTTATCATTAAGTCATTAAATCACTTATTCAATAGATTCATTCAAATAGAGTCAACTAGTAATGAAACAACTGAAGTTTGAGTTAATCACTGAATCATTTGTTCAAGCAGATTTAAAAATAATAATTATAATAATAGTAACAGTATAAATTGACCTTTTTAATTGAAGCAATTACCAATTTTTATTAATTGTCTATTAATCCACAAGTTATTTTGTTCTCTATTTGTAGAAAAATGTGGACGCTATTTTAAAGAAATAAAAAGTAAACCTAAATTTATCCAGAATCGTGCAGCTCTAATACAGTAACACTCCATTATAAGAAGAAATTACATATTAAAATGAATATAAACTAATTAAATCAAAACAGTGGCATGTAGCCTTCGAATATAATTAAAATCATTAGGAAACAATTAAGAGCAGTGAGTGGGTTTTCTCTTTTTCTTGCCAATAGTTTTGTCTGATTGATATTACCATCATAATAAAAGTGAGACTGCAAGTTACCACAGATGGATTCGATATTGTGGAAAAAAAAACAACATTTATACACACAATTGAGCAGCTTGTCTGATAAATGTACCCTATAGTTATTATATTTTCAGCATAATATCGTGGAAAGCCTAGTTAATGTCATCCTCAAGATATCATGATCTGACAGATAAAACCTCCACGATACTAAAAAACGCTGTGGCCATAAATCAGGTTGAGTCTATTCAGTCTAAAAGGTTCAATTGGGTTTTCAGAACTTCATATAAAACATTTAATGTGAGTGGATTCCCTGAATTGGAAAGAGTGGACTTGAACTAAATCCAGTTTTAATCACCATAAATTTCAGATTTATATTTCATCTCTCACATAAAATAGAAAGGTGGACAGCAGACAAAGCAGAAAGAAGGATGGAGAAAACTAAATGTTGTGAATATATACGTACTGGTGAATGGCCTGCAGGAACTTGCGCTGATGCTTGCGGACCTTGGCATGGTCAATCTTCTTCACAAGCTTTGTGTGTTTGTAGATTAGCCATGTTTCCCTGAGTACATTAGCAGCCGTGTTTTTCACCTGTCAGCAAATGACGTCCAGATTAAAAACTTGCATTAAAAATTCATTTTAAAACATCAGTAACAGCTGGTGGAGACAGAAAGACACAATGCGGTGTTTTGGAACTTATTACACTATAAAAATAAAAAAGTTTAAAAATAAACTGGGAATAAAATCAACTGTTTTATCTCAGTTCAGGTGACAATATAAATAACAAGTAAATAAATAAATATAATAGCTTCTACACTACCTGACAAAAGTGTTGTTTTAGAAACAGCAAATTATAACTTGACTTCTAGTTGATCATTTGGTATCAGAAGTGGCTTATATGAAAGGCAAAGGCCTCTAGATTACGCTTATTTTACCAAAATAAAACATGATCATGCCTTGATTTTTAGTTATTTAATTAGGACAGTAAGGTCTGACTTTGCCTAGAGAAAAGTCTTGTCACTTAATAGAAATAATGCACAGTATAGAATATAGTATTGTGTATGACTCCCATGAGCTTGGAGGACTGCATCCATACAGCTCTGCAATGACTCAAATAACTTATTAAAAAAGTCCTCTGGAATGGCAAAGAAAGCGTTCTTTCAGGACTCCCAGAGTTCATCAAGATACTTTGGATTCATCTTTGATACCGCCTCCTCCATTTTACCCCAGACATGCTCAATAAAGTTCATGTCTTGTGACTGGGCTGGCCAATCCTTGAACACCTTGTCCTTCTTTGCTTTCAGGAACTTTGATGTGGAGGCTGAAGTATGAGAAGGAGCGCTATTCTGCTGAAGAATTTGCCCTCTCAAGTGGATTGTAACGGGCAGCACAAATGTCTTGATACCTCAGGCTGTTGATGTTGCCATCTACTCTGCAGATCTCTCGCATGCCCCATACTAAATGTAACCCCAAACCATGATTGTTCCTTTACCAAACTTGACTGATTTCTATGAGAATCTTGGGTCCAGGTTAGTTCCAATAGGTCTTCTGCAGTATTTGTGATGATTGGTATGCAGTTCAACAGATGATTCATCTGAAAAATCTACCTTCTGCCACTTTTCCAGGTGATCAACTAGAAGTCAAGTTATTATTTGTTGCTTTTACAATTGTGATCAACGACAAGACTTTTGTTATGTAGTGTATATTTGAATTGAACAAATTACATACAAAATTTACTATAGTACTATTGACTGTTTAGATTTAAATACATTTAAAATACATGGTTATTAGTGATTTATTCATGAACAATTGTGTTTATTTTTTGTTTTGTTTTTTACATTTGTTGACAAAATAATGCTATTCAAATAATATATGTTTGTTTTTTATACATTCTTTTTGACAAAATGATGTGCAGAAAAAAAAAATCAGATTTCGGATCTCATTTTGGGCAAAATTCTACAGTACTTAACCGTTTAGATTATTTAAATATATTTCAAATTATTGTTAATAAACTAAAATAGTACTTTTGCATTAAAAAAAAATAAAAAGTGATTACTTTGCCTCAGCTCAAGGTAATTCTTATTATTTGACAAATTTATACTTATAATATATAATATAAAAATAAATAAATATATAAAAGTGTTTAATGATAGTTGACTGTGTTAATACATGAATTATGTTTGCTATGACTTATTTTAATATATTTTTCACTTTCATGGGAATGTAGGCGTTTCAATGTCTGTCATTGTCTTCATATATTTTACAAAATTGTCCTTTTTATTTATTTTTTTGTTTATCTTAGTAATATTTTAGTATTATTATTATTATTTTTAATGTTTTTTGCATATGTGTATATATTTTTATGGCTTTGTCTGGAATATGGTGGGTGCTCTTTGGTTGGTGTTTGGTTACTAATACAGTACACTATATGTATCACATTTTTTTCTTAATGTTTTGAAACAATAAAAAGTATGTGCAAACAAAAAGTAGTCTTGTACCTCAGTGTAGGATAAAATAAAAATGAACTACTTTGATTAAAAGAATAAGAAATAATCTTAATAATGAATAATAAATACATTACTAATAAACACAGTACTAAGTGCTACTAGCTGTAGATTCTGCAAGTTTTTGAGATATAGCGGAAATATTTATACCAGATTTGGTCTTCCATCAAGAGAATGTTGGCTGGTTTCCACAGATTATGCAGCTTCAACATTTGGTTTAAAGTGCCATGTGCAGTGACTTTGACTGCTCTGTTTAACCCTCATGTTAATCTAAACCTACTAGTTTGTCATTTAGCAACACTTGTTATTCTGTAAACTGAAACATGCTCACTCTTTTGCAGAGTTGAGTGTCCATCATAAAGTTATGGACATGCTTTTCAGCCTTGGTGAGCTCTAGCTTTCTGGCTACGACAGCCACCACAAGGGCAGTGCACCCGGCCCCCTGAAAAACACACAAAGACACAGAAAGCATTAGTGTCATGTTCACCAGCGATCGAGGACTGCAGAGATTGCTGGTGAACTACAATTCAATCATGAACTACAAATCCCTTCATTCTGCTACACATACACCAGGTTTCACTTCCACTGATCAGACACACAGCTGAATCCTGTCACTGTTGATTGTTTGGACTATTTATACACCCTGCACGCGTTTGTTGTTACTGAGTCGTTTGTTTTTGTATGGTATGTTGTTTATGTGTTGGGTTCCTGTATCTTGCCTTAGTATCTTGTTTGTTTGTTTGTTATTGTTCTTTTGTTACTTTGAATTTTGGATGTCTCGTTCTTTTTCTGTTATATGCACGATTATTTCTTCATTAAATGCACTTGAATCCTACCTTTTTGTATTCGTCTCATCAACGAACCGTGACAATTAGACATTTCGGGAGGCTTTTTATACACAGCTGTTCAACAAAGTGGATTCATGGCTTGACAAAGTGAATGTTAATCATTATAAATAAAAAATATATGCAGATAAACTTGAAAGGATATTATAAAGAGGACATTTTCTTTTCAGAGGATGTAAAATAAATGTTTAGTGTCCCCAGAATGTGTCTATGAAGCGTCAGACCCTATATCAATCATTTATTATGACTCGTCCCTATTTGAGTATGTTTTTTGTGAGTGTGTCCCTTTAAATGCAAATGAGCTGCTGCTTTCCAAAAGAGGGCGGAGCCTTTGCATGCAATTTTAACAATCTAGAAACAACAAAACAAGCACTAGTAGATTACAGGATGGTAGACTAGTACATGGTTAATACCTCACATTCCAACCAGAGTCGGGAAATTATGAAGAGGAAACAACTTCTAGACTAATCCACAACGTTTCTGAGTGGTTACAGGATGCATATATGTAGCTGTTGTTGAGTAAAGTTGATGAAAGTCATCTACTAGCATGTTACTGCTCTGTTCTGATGTGCCTTTGTAAATAAACATTACACTATTAGTACAATTCTCTTATCCAAACAGAAAACATAATAAGTCTGTCATCTGACTAAATGTGTGTTTATGAGCTATAAAGTGAGTGTTTTGGGGATTAATTTCATGTCTTTGTGAATGCAGTTAAAGACAATGGCAACTTTATCGACATTAGCCAGTGTCCAAATATTCTAATAATATGAAGTGACATACTTGGGCCATCGCTTGTGAGGCAGTTCAGTGTAAAATATATATTTTCCTCAAATAAAGCAAAGAAATGAAGTCTTTTCAGAGAGTAACTGTATTAAACAAAAGATTTGTTCAAAATGCTGATTCATCCAGTAATGTTTTTGTAAGTCACTGTATCATTTGTTCAAGACATTCATTCAAAAACGCTGATTTATCCAGTAATGAAACAAGTGCCATTGAATCATTCACTCGAGATATTTGTTAAAAAAACTATGATTCATCCAGTGATAAAACAAGTAAAGTATTTATCAGTATGTAACTGAACCATTCAAGAGATTCGTTCAAAACACTGATTCATCCAGTTATAAAACAAGTGAAGTTTTTATGAGTGATTCACTGAATCATTTATTCTAAAGATTTATACAAACATGCTGATTTATAGTAGTTTTATAAGTAACGTTTTTTTTAGTAATTCACTAAATAATTTGTTCAAGAGACTCATTTAAAATGCTGATTCATCCAGTAATAAAACAAGAGCTCTTTATAAGTGCATCATTGAATTATTCACTCATGAGATTTGTTAAAAAAAAGCTAATTCATCCAGTAATAAAACAAGAGTTTTTATGATTCATACACTGAATCATTTTTTCAAAAGATTCAATTAAACATGTTGATTCATGTAGTAATAAAACAAGTGAAGTCTTAAGTTTGTAAGTCAGTGAAGAGTGAATCACTCATTCAAACAGATTTTTAAAAATCCTGAACATTAACATTCTTTTAAATGCAGTGCAAAAAATTGTCATCTTATATTAATGATCTATTAATATGATCTATAATCATATCATCTATAGCTGATGGTAATGTTATACACAATAGCCATAGAGAACAATAACAAAGTAACAAGTGACATACTTCGACCCTCATTGGTAAAGCCGTTCAGTTTAAAATATACTTCCCCCAAATTAACACTTATAGATGTAAAAATCCCCTTTAAAATGTATATAGTTCGTCTATAAAAAGTCTTTATTGCCTGCTGACATTACAGCTGAGTGGACACTACTAACTGTAAAATATATGCAGATAAACTGGCAGAGACATTAATGTCTTAGAAAAAAAAATGAATATAAGATTTGTGCATAATGAATCGGGTAAAATAGAGACGCACCATGATTCCTGTGAGAAGACACACTCCCTTCCCACAGTATGTGTTAGGCACCATGTCTCCATACCCGATCGACAGGAAGGTTATGGAGATCAGCCACATGGCTCCCAGGAAGTTACTGGTGACTTCCACCTTATCGTGATATCTGATGAGAGAGAACGACAAGAAAAGAAGATGGGATTAATTTGATACAGTGACTGATCGATAGCTTTTTGAATAAATCTCCAGAGAAAACCTTTAGAGGTGACCCCTGTGCAGGTCTGTAACGAGAAAATAAATGAATAAATTAGCGAAAAGGTTTAGATAGGTTACAATTAATATAATTTATAAAATACAGTATGTTTTTTTTATGAATTGGGACAAATTGCTTAAAAGAGTATTGCACCTCAGCTCAGGTTCTTAATTAATTCAATATATTAATTATTAAATACATTTAAATAACTTATTAAATGAATATAGTACATATAACTTATAAAATCAACATACAATTAAAATTTATTTTGACAAACTTAACGAATGAGAACAAATACTGATTTGTTTAACATTTAAACGAGTTAATTTGATTATCTGAATAATATAATGAAACAAATGAAAAAAAAAAAACATAGCCACATTAATGCTAACAAAACTTAATTTAGATCAGTTCAATTAAAAAAATTGAAATAAATTTATCACCTAAAATATTGAAATATGTAAATAAATTAAAATAATAATAAAAAATAATAAACACAAATAAATAATTAAATAAATAATAAATTAAAAATAACAAATTAAATGAATACAGCTGCTTTAAAGCTACCCTTATGCTGACACTAATAAACTAGAATAATTCGTATAAATAAATCACAGAATAAACGGATAAAAACAATTATATTGACAGACAAAAGAGTTTCTCTTATACCTTAATTTAGGTTAAAACTTAAATTAGTTAAATTAGAATATTTAGACCAATGTTTCCCAACCCTGTTGCTAGAGGCACACCAGCAGTACATATTTTGAAGGTCTCCCTTTACTTCAGGTTTTGGACTCTCTTGTAATGTTCTGATGAGCTGATTCAGATGTGTTTGATTAGGGGGTGGTTAAAAATGTGTACTGTTGGTGTGCCTTCAGGAACAGGGTTGGGGAAACACTGATTTAGATCATCTCTCTCAATTTAATTAAAGCAAAAATAATAAAACAGAATCTAGATTTATTTTGACAAACAAAATATACAAGTAAAAAACATTTTAAGAATTGATTCTCACACATCACTCCAAGTTTTCTAAACTCGACCTATAACAAACTGTGCTGCTGCAATCCTATTTTCATAGATTTGCATTGATTTGTCCCATACTAAATAATACAGTTACAAAAAGTACTTCCCCTTAAAATCGTCACATAAAGAAAGACCCGTCCAAATTGGCAGCCAACTACTCTACACCTTTGCATTAGGGGTCTTTTGAAAAGCCCAATTACATTTGAAGGGTAATCTTACAGACGACCTAAAGTGCAATATCAATAAGTATTGAATGCAGCAGCATATATCAATATTCAAGCCTGAGCACACGGGATAAAAAGGCAGACGGCCCAAATGTAAATCAAGGTGCCTTTGTGTACATCATTTTTACAGGAGCGATGTCCATATATTGTTCTGGTGTGAGTAAAAGGGCGCATTAGAAGGCCTGCTCTTGTTCCCCCAGTGTTCTAGATCACTCTGGTGCGGAGAAAGCATCTGTGTAAAAACTATTGTGGAGGTCACAGTCCATTACACAAGCATAAAGAGGCTATATGGAGAACAGAAAAAAGAAAGAAAAAAAACATGCCGGCAGTGTAACCAAATCCAAAGCTGCCATGAGCTCAGATAATGCACTGCTCTGACAGTATGAGGCACATCAGAGCATTCAGGCAGTCAAATTCAACATTATCTCCCAGCAGAGAGCTTCATTTGTACATCTTACAGAATCGTACACATAGATTCAGCCTTTACAGAGATTTACCACAGTGAGCCGCCAGTTACCACACTGCAATTGTTACAAGAGTAAAATGGAGATCATTTTGTTGTCATTGCTGTAAAAAAATAAGCATAAAATGACATTCCGAAAGCTTCTTGTGGTGTTTGTTGAGTAGCAAGAGTAATTGCAGTAACTTGAATTTCTGGATCATATTTGAGTTATTAGAGCTGCACGGTTTCATGGATTACATGAAATAGATTTTTTGCATGATGCCGAATAGAAAGCCTAATAAAAATGACATGTCATTTATTAGATGCTCTGAGAAAATGTGAGTTGTTGCAGTCTTTTTACAAAAATTCTCAATATGTTTAGCTTGAATAATTCAGTGACTTGTTCATTTCATTACTAGAATTATGGATTGTGAGCTTGCATCTGAAACTCAGATCGTTTATATCTCACATTTTCGATAGGTGGAAAAAAGACAAAATTGAGAGAAATCCTATTAAAAAAATTGCAGTTGCAAAAATAAGGTCTGAGAAAAAAAAGTCAGAATAACAAAAGTACAACTTTAAATTACTAGAAAGAATATCTAAATAGTAAGCTTCGATGTCGTGATTCAATTAAATTCATTTTTATTTTGTACGTAAAGTAGATTCTGTCAAAGCAGCTTAACATATGTTACGCATGAGTGTATTGTTGGGGTATTTTTGATGAAGAAGAGAATAAAAAGCCATGTTATTTCCAATAGTGGAATAATCCAGCATATCAGGCAGGCAGGAGAGTAGTGTAGAATGCGTGGTTCTAGTTAAATTAAAACTGATTCAGTTTAGTTTACTAATGACTACGTTTACATGAACATCGGTAATCGAAATATTTGCCTTAATCTGAATAAGACAATTATTTGATTAAGATGTTTACATGAGTTGCTTTTTGAATGTTACTTTCATCATCCCGTTTAGGGATGCACCGATATGAATGTTTGTGCCGATATCTATAACCGATAACTCTTTATATTTGGAGGCTGATAAGCGATGTATATAGGCCAATAAATATAAATAATTCAAAACGTTACATTTTATTTTAAAAACTTTATAAAACTTTGAACTGATCTTATGATGAATAGCAAAAAAATAAATAAATCTATAATTTTTAAAATTGCAAGGTGATTATAAACACCTGTATTTACGATTTCACATAAATCACCATGTCAAAAATAAATCTGTTTCCTTTTCTTCGCATAGCAAATTAAAATAAAACTTGACTGTTGCATAAAAATGATACCAAGTTGAGTAAAAATATTTTAAATAAAATGAAAAGGAAAGGAAAGAACTAAGAACTGAAACCAGCTCAAATGTTCTTGAATAAAACGTGTTACAGTAATGTACATAAAAATGTCTGACAACTGTTTTTGACAGTTCAGAGCCACCGTCCAAGCAAAAAGCTAAATACAGATAGCATTACTTTAGAAAATGCAGCATAAATTTGTTCCATTGGACATTTTAGATTCTTTTGAACACATGTAGATGCTGCTTAAAATCAGATTATTGGTGTCCTTGTAAACATACTCATTGTCACTGTTTCAGTTCAGTTTTTTCAGATCGCTGTAATAAAAAAAGTCACTGTTGAAGGATCCACTTAACTCACTTTATTTCTTCAGATATGCTCAAAATTACAACGTATCCTTACTATTTTTAGTAATTCAGCATTGTCATAAAAAACTCATACAAAACATGGTGAGAAAAAAGTCAGAATTGTAAAAAAGCCTGCAACTGTACAAATACGGCCTGAGAAAAACCCTAAGGATTATGAAAAAACTATCTTTGAATTACTAGAAATAAACAGCAGTGTGACCCTCTTTCTCATAACTAATTTAATCAGATTTGATTATTTTTATTATTTTCTTATACTATTTTGTTTTTATACAAAATATATAGTAAAAAATAAATCCATATACTAAAAAATCTTATATACTGTACAATTGATTTCATGGTCTCTTGATTCTGATTAGCTGGAAGGTGTACAATGAAATAATTTAATGCACAGGTACAGTAATTCCAGTCAGTTCTGATCAAAGTTCAAATAAACACGCAAATATTTAACATTAAATCCTTAATTCATCTGTGTCATCTCGAGGACACTGATATATGCTGCACCAGGCAGTTGTTGTTGATCAACCAACTCACAAATATGCTCAAAAATAGTTGCAAAGAGCTAGCTCGTATATAAAATGAGCTATTCGATATATTCGATTTTACACGCAAACTCTCTGACTCTATGAACTGAATAGCAGAAAAAAAAATCAATAATTTCAAAATTGGAAGGTGATTATATAGACCTGTATTTATGATATAAACCAGTATGCCAAAAAAATTAATCTGTTTCATTTTCTTCGCATAGCAAATTTAAATGCAACTTGACTGTTGCATAAAAAAATAGGTTAAATAACAAAATGGGATTGAATTAACAAGTAATGTAAATATAGTTTAAATAAAATGAAGATAAAAGCTAAGAACTGAAACCAGCTCAAATGTTCTTGAATAAAACGTCAGTTCAGAGCCACCGTACAAGCAAAAAGCTAAATACAGATACTATTGCTTTAGAAAACGTGGCATAAATTTGTCCCATTTGATGTTTTAGATTCTTTTGAACACATGTAGGTGCTGCTCGTCAATCAGACAACGCTTCTACGTTCCTTCTTGCTGTCGATTGCGGGAAAAATGATCAATGAAAGGTTTATGATAAACTCTCTGACTCTGCCTGTGCATGATTCAAAGTGGAAAAATCAAACGTGTCACTGGCAAGAGCAATACTAATTTTAACTTGTCTAAACCTTGGCAAATGACCATGAAATCAGTGAGAAAATCAACGACTTGGCGTGCATTAAAAGTTTTTAAATGCGATCCCCGTCCGCTAATGTAACACAGAAACAACAGTGTAGTTGAAAAGACTGGGAAGTTCATAACTATACATTTAAACTCTGAGTCAGGGGTAATGTGAAGGCAGATGGCACTATTTGTGGTGACCGTACTTGCAATATATCCCAATCCTTGACATTTACTGTTGTAAGAAGATTGTTTAAGTGTTTGAATCAGGCTTTTAGCAATTAAACGTGCAGCTCTAGTGGTCAACCCTGGTAAATCTCCAAAAAGGCAACGGCATACCATCTATGTTGATTCCCTCAGATAAAAAGATTCATGAAACGGTCCACTCAGGTCAAGAAACATTCACCCAAACGCCCCTTAAATAAACATCACATCTAAAATAATAAAAAAATGATGCCAGAGTTCCAGAACAAGGTCTTCTTTTGGCCTCAGATTCATGTTCCATCAGCATGAACAATATTATGTCCATGTGCTGACGATGGCGTAACTCTACATTTATGTTGGAATGAATCAATCAGCGAGAGTCCAGCTTCTGCGCCCATGAATTTAACTGAGGCCTCATTAGCTTGAGTGCTATTAAACGAGGCCTGTCCACTAGCCTGCCGACAAATGATTTAAAGTGAGCAAGAAACGGTGGCCATTTAGGGCTGAGGCGAAGGGAAATACGGTGTCTCTGAGGGCTCCAAAGGTGATGATGAAGCACCGCTCCGTTCCTCCAAAGATTCATCCACTGTAACTCTTACGCAAGACTTGATATTACTAAAAAATAACAAGCTGGCGTGACACTAGACTGGAATATTAGCTTAGTTGGTGTCCTCAGCACTTTTTCCACAACAATGCTGCAGAAAATTATTTTGTAAGTTTGTGTTTTGGACTTGATTTCCAGTAACAATATCTGTGCACACTTAAAATTAGATGGACTTATCTGTGAAGCAAAGTTGTGGAGATAATGTGCTCTGTATTCTGCAGCTTTCTTAATGTTTGCGCATAAACCACATTCTCAAAACAAGATAAAAGTCACTGAGGTCAGAAAAATCAAGCTCAGAGGTGATATGGGTGTTTCAGCTACTCTGGGCACTTTATTGTTTTTGTTTGAATTATTGTAATTCATTTTGAATAACCAAATATGACAAAAAATGTGTTAAAACATTCCTTCATTCATTCATTTTCCTTCAGCTTAGTTTCTGATTTATCAGGGATTGCTACAGCGGAATGAACCGCCAGCTATTCCGGCTTATGTTTTACACAGCGGCCAATTTAGTTAATCCACTACTGCCAATTTAGTTCCAATTCACCTATAGCGCATGTCTTTGGACTGTGGGGGAAACTGCAAACTTCACACAGAAGTCCTATCTGGAATCAGTGACCTTCTTGCTGTGAGGTGACAGTTCTAACCACTGGGCCACTGTGCCGCCAGTGTTAAAAAATTATTAATTAATTTAAACTTACTTTATTAACAATTGCAGAAAATGTTATGAAGAATCAAACCATAATGTGCTATAATAATGTGGGGGAAAAAGTGACAATTAAAAATACTTAGATAGTTTTCACTAATAAATACAAAACAAATAATGTTGTTCACAATTTATGTTAATTCGATATGAGATTCAAATATATTTAGTGCATGTTTTAGTTTAGTTAGATTTTTTTTTTTTCTTTTTAAAAAAAATATTTATTCTGTGTTGTCACTTGTCACTTTATGTACACTGGAAGCTTCTGTAGTAAATTCCTTGTGTGTGTGAAGCACACTTGGCAATAAAACTGATTCTGATTCTGATTTAACAAAACATTTATAAATAATAAAATTAATTATGCCTGTAATATTTAGTCCAAAAAAATGAAAATCATGATCAAAATATTAGTCTCTTAATATTAACTCTTCTTCTGACACATGAATGCCAGATGATAGAGGACAAATTATATAAACCATCAAGTTTATTTGTGAGAAACAAAAATTACTTTTGTGTCAGAAACAAACTTCCACACATTAGTGTTTATTCAACCTCTATATTTGAACACATTTGTGTTTATATACAAATGACTTCATGGTCCATGATGTAATATTGTGTGGGGAAAAAGTGGCCATTTAAAAAAAAAATAAATAATAATAAATATATATATTTAATTGTATTTAATTGTTTTCAGTAATAAATTCAAAACAAATCATATTTTTCACTTACTGTATTAATTCGATGAGATTCAAAGATATTTAGCGTGTGTTTTAATTCAATTTCATTACTTAAATAAAGCAATTATTAATAGTAAAACGAATAAATTATTATTATTTTCAGTCCAATTTCAAATGTGAAAATCATCATAAAAATATTTATTTATTTCAATCTGAACTATTCTTCTGATACATAAATATCAGATAATAGTAACAAATAAAATAAACCATCAAGTTTATTTATGAGAAAATAAATGACTTGTGTCAGAAACAAACTTTCACTCATCAATGTTTTTTAACCTCTATATTTGAACACATTAGTGTTTCTTAAAAAAAAATGATTTAATGGTCCATTATGTAATATACTGTATTAATTCGATATGAGATTCAAAGATATTTAGTGCATGTTTTGATTTAATTTGATTACTTAAATGAAGCAATTATTAATAATAAAATGAATCAATTATTATTAATGACCATTTAAAATATTTTTAAAAACTATCTATTTGATTGTTTTCATTAATATATAAAAAACAAACATTTTTTTTACATACTGTATTAATTCCATATGAGATTCAAATATATTTAGTGCATGTTTTAATTTTAATTAATTAAATGAAGCAATTATTAGTAATAAAATTAATTGGTTATATTATTAATTATTATTTTCAATGAAAAAAATATGAAAATCATCATCATCAAAATGACATAAATTTCTTTAAACAACTTAATATTAACAGTTCCTCTCTGATACATGAATGACAGATGATGTACAAATTAAACAAACCACCAAGCATGTCTCAGAGAAAAAGATTTACAATTTTTTTAAAGGTAAGTGGTTGCAATCATTTTATATGGGCTAAATTTAAACACAAATAAAATTTAGTAATGTTCAACTTAGTTAGTTTGATTAAATTCAGCCCTAAGAAACAGTTTGTAACCACTTACCTTAAACATATTTTGTTAACCAATGAATCATTTTTTTCAGGACAAAAGTGCCCATGGTTGCAGAAAGCCCACATCTCTCCACAATATGGAGGAGCGTTGTGTAGCACTGAAGAGCAGAAGGAGCAGGTGTCTGATGGAGCACATACAGCCCAGTCTGATGGGTCAGAAGTGGCACAGAGCCTGGCTGAAGGGCTCGAGATGACCTGATTGGCAGTGCTGTGCTGTTCTCTCTGGGTTTATGGGTCATGACAAACAGTCCGGATCTCTATTCTCGCCCTCGAGGTCTAGGTCAAGATGGCATCTCGATAAGAATAGCACCAGAAAAGGTCAAATATCTGACAGCACTTTAGGAAAATAACAGGCTGCCATGAACATGATGACCACCATGTTGACGCATGGTGTCAGCAGCCTGAAAATCCCAAAATCCATTGAAAGACACAAAACAGTCAATTGCCTAAAGCTCTTCAACAGAGGTTGTTTTCATAGTAGGGATGGACGATGGAGACTCGAAACTCTATCACAATATTTTCTGATATTTGTTGACAATAACTCACATACACAAAAAAAAAAATCCTTAAGAGAGAAGTATCTCTGTCCTATTTTTTTATATATATTATTATAACTTTATTCTTTTTTATAAACTATTCTGTTTAAAATTGTGTTTTTTGAGGTTACACATAATATAATATATGTTTCATTCATACTGGAAGCTAGAGTGCGAAAGTTTGCATAAATCTTACACATGCATTACAGAAGTGAAAACATCCAGCTATAGTGAAGTAAAAAGAATATCAGTGCTGCCAGGGGTTTTCCAGCACAATTGGACTTGCAAAAAACATGACATTTTTTTGATGTGGCTGCCACAAAGTGAGTTAACTGTCTACACATCACGAAATAAATAATCAGAATATCAGTTACGCCAACATCAAGGAGAGGTACAGTATGTGAAAATACTTTTTCTGTTAACGTGGATTGGGGATTTGAAAAGTATCGAGTACGGTACCAATCGGTAATGAAATTTTAAAATCATCAATGTCCCGCTAAAATCTGAGCCCTGTTAAGTTTGTTCTTAAACACAAGATAAAGTAACCCCCTCAGTGTTAGAAGATGATTTGCTTCCTTGTCATACAGAGTTACATGTATCTAACATTATTGACTGGCTACATCTGGGAATTTATGCAGCAATATCCTTGGAGGATTTTTCCAGACGCCATTTTCTTCTGCTACAAGGAGCAATGAGAAGAAGCAACTGGTGAGTAAAAGTACTTAAAATGTTTGTATATAGACATTTGACATCCAAATTGTTATATATTTTTCGTTAGTTTTAAATATATCCCAAAAAAGCATCATTTTTCATCTTTAGTTTGTTCTGTACTAGCTATGTTACATTAAAACTAAAGAAAATAAAGCTGTCTTAAAACTGCTCCTTTTGGTTAAAATACGTGAAAATAGGGTTTGTGACTGATTTGAATTGTTTTCCATAAACATTAAAGCAATATTTCATAAAGTGCTGTCAATATTAAACAAGATATATTTTTATTTCCGTGCAGTGTTGAAAATCTGAGTGGTGTTCATCTGATCCTTTGTGGTGTTAATATTTTACACTAAAAGAGTTTGCTAATTAACACTCTCTGATTGTTGATAATGTAAACTCTTTCATAAGTGTTACAATTTAAAAAAATTTTAGTGGGTCCCATATAAACTCTGAGGGAGTGTTAATTTGAACTCTAACCATACGTTCACACTAAAGGCGGCGAGAGCGTCAAAGTAGGCAAAAGTCATTTATTTTCAATGGGAGCCAGTGGTGAGGAGCAGAGCGGCACGTCTTCGCCGGTGTGGGCATCGAAGATAGTTGAAATCAGGTCAACTTTATAGTAATAAGCTATGACGCGGTTTGACGGCAAGCAATCAGAAAGTAGAAGTCCACCGCTTGAGAAGAGTTCAGAGAAGAGTTCAGAGAACACAATCACTGTAAACTTGTCACTTGTTCCCAACGCTTTTAATATTGCGGTCGCCAGATTTCCAGTTATTTACAATGTTTTCTTACAGGGACATACATTTAAAAGTTAGTGACAAGTTACTGATATGAATTAATGTTGTTATATATATTTTTTCTTTAAAAAAGCGGGAATTTCATGCGACAGTACAAATCTGTATAGCTGTTTCAGGATTTGCAGACATATGGACACATAATAGACAACTTAAACAACTTGATCTTCCATTGTTAAATGAATCTAATGAAAAGCGGGCAACATTTTCACGCTAGAAAGCACGTTTTATGTGGAAATGTCAGTGATTTGCTGAAAATGCTGCAATGGCTCCTTTAAATATCAGATCAATGTAGCGAATGTTGACGCTCTCGCAGCCAGAGCTCTGAAGGCAGACAGCGTTGGCAACGAAGAGGCCAGAGCGAACTTTGACGCTCTCACCGCCTTCGGTGTGAACATACGGTAAGGTAGTTAAATCTACTACCTAAAATTTGGAGTGAAAGCAATACAATGTATTTTTTCTGTTAAAAAAATATTTTCTATTAAAAAACATTTTTATATAAAAAGTTCTCAACATTACACTCAAAATTAAAAAAATATTTTGTTAGTTTAATTGGTGTCCAACAGTGTGTGGCTTAATTGTAACAGCCTGTTACAACTAACCCCGCTGTGTCGTGTTTCCCTCAAAACTGTTTAGCAGTCACTGTTTTTTTCTTTCCAAGTGGTTCCATCTTTTATCCTAAAATACAGTACTCACAACTATGTAAGATTGAACTTACATATTTTCACAGAATTCTTTTAAAATAAAAATATTGAGTATAATAAAAAATACTTTTATGCTGAAAAAACTTTTTTTTTTCCCCTGTGTTTCTCATCCAAATTTTGCCAAACTTCTTCAATAATTGGCAGGAAGACATCTGCCAACACTGTGGTGAAAATCTCGGAAGCATGCCATGTTAACCCTGAGCAAACACATTAAAACTCTGTTACATTTTGCCCCACGTTACTTTGTGCCCCATGCTCCCCTAGATTACATGATTGACTAATGGTGGCATGCAACAAGACATGCCCTGAAGAGAAAGGTAAAAGTGAAATAATAAAAGTGCCAAATAAAAGGTAAATGCTAAACATTTTTTGTTATTATTATATTTTTGAGTTCATTAGTTAAAAAAAAAAGAAAAAAAGAGTGGACGTATGGTCACCCTAGTTTTGTGACAGTTAACCATCTAATAAGCAGCATAATTTACATGCAGCCATTTGTTTTCATAGAATAAAGCCCTTCAGTCTTACACAAAAGCTGCTAATAAGCCTTTCAGGATTTTTATTCCTTTAAGAGCAATCAAATGGATGTACATTATCCCTCACATAAAATAGTATGACTTCTTCCTCAATCTATGATATGAAGCCACGTCTGGTCACAAAAAGAAGTTATTTCAGTCACACTTTATTTTAATGTACAATTCACGCTATTAACATCCCATTAACAAATCATTAACTAAAATTTTTAGCTCTTTAAACTACTAATTAGCTGCTTAATAGTTAATACGGAAGTAGTTGGATTTAGATACTGGGTAGGATTAGAGATGTCAAATAATCTTTATTCTTTATTTATTTATTTAGATCTTTATTTATAAGTACTAATAAACAGTTATCTTATTTATAAGCCAGCAGCAAATTGTGTGGTGTTACTTAAATTAGAGTGCTTTTGCTATTTCTAACACCCTGATTTTATGAAGTGAAATTAGATTAAATTTATGTGTGTAAATCTCTTTGTTTGTAAGCAGGCTCTTACATATTGCAATTTTTAATCGCAAATGTGCTTCTTCAGTACATTTTTTTCCCTCCTCACACCCATTGTAGGTTTTACTCTTATTATCACAGAAGACAAAGTACTTTATTGGAATTTTAGATCTTAAATGAAATAATATCGTCCATCCCTGATTTACAGGAGTATATAGATGGAAACAAATTTGGAAGAGGACAGAATTTGGGATTTCCAGGATGCCAGCGATTTGCAGTTTTGCCAGAATAGCTCATCGAGAGAGAAAGAGAGAGAGAAAGAGAGAGAGAGAGAGAGAGAGAGACAGAGAGAGAGAGAGAGAGAGAGAGAGAGAGAGAGAGAGAGAGAGAGA
>CAIGQQ010035257.1:4644177-4657805 GCA_903798035.1 Danio albolineatus | reverse complement strand
GAGAGAGAGAGAGAGAGAGAGAGAGAGAGAGAGAGAGAGAGAGAGAGGGATGAGCAGAAGCTAAGAGCCAGGGCAGATTTGTTTTTTTCCTTGCGGATCACAGACTCACTTTGGACCCCTGTCCAGCAGCAGCCGTGTGGGAGAAACATAGAACAAAACCATCAACAATGAGACACACACATTCACACATCCGCTTCTGCTGATTAATCACATTTATAGCACAGGAAACAGCAGCAGCATTTGATGGAGAAAATACACAGTAATCATTCACTCAAAAAATAAAATGTAATTTTATAATAATCCTCAGGTTGTTTCTGAACCCATACAACTATCTTTCTTCTGTGGAAATACTTCCTGGACATTCTTTACCATATAATGAAAGTGTGTTGGATTGGCAAGTCAAAACAGCAAGGTAAAAGTGTCATAAAAGTAATCCATATCCATACAAAAATGATTGTATGGCTTCAAAGAAGACTGAAAAGCATATCTTTATTAGTTTTATTATAGAAATCATATTCAATATTAATCATCACAAAATTATCAATAATAACCAAACAAATGTATAATAAATATAATTGTATTTAGTATCAACTGTTTGAATAACTTCAAAAATTGAGTAACCTATGTTATTTAATTTTTGAACACAATCATTTCTTTGGAATGTCTAAGTTACAATAACTGTTGTATGACACTGGAAATCACATAAAGCTATAAGTGGACAACTTTTACAGTTCTTGTTTTGTCATTTTACACCATGCCAGCCCTATTCACTTTCATTACATAAAAAAAGAAGAATTACACATTTTGTGTGATACAGAGTTAAGTTATTCAGTTTGTTGAACAACATGAGGAGTGACGTTTTGTGTTTGTGTGTGAAAAATTCATTTAATGCAAGACACTGCTACTGAATATAATTAAAAAATTACTAATAGTTGACCACACTTCCCCAACTGTAACTGGAACCATATTATTGAATTACATGTTTTATAAAGTATTATGTTTAATTATACAAATGAGGTATTATTTCATTAAATATGCACTATATTGCATATAATGCTAGCATAAAAATTAAATGATCACTAGAAAGAGTCAGGTTCCAATATTTTAAAAAAGATTTATTAGTCAAAAGGTTTTTAAAGAGGAGGTTTTGGAATTCTATTCCATGAAAATACTGCAAACAGCCAAAAAACGTTTTGTAGAATAAAATGTTGTATATGATCAGCTGAAAATACACTGTAAAACAATTGCAGTTTTCCAGTTTTATTTATGCTTTTGAATCGCATTATGGGACATTTATCTTTCTTCCAACAATTATTAACCTTTAAGAGTTTGAAAATGTTACTTTTATTAACATTTTAATTGTTTAAAGAGATATATTGTCTGGGTTGATGTTGTACCTTCAGCTGCTTTGAATGTTATCACTCGATTAAATGGGCGTTATCAGTGGTTATCAGCTGATAGATTTGGGCCAGCAGGGGCCTTCTGCACCTACTGGTAGGCTCAGAAGGTTGTTATCATCCATCCACATGGTTAATCAGCTATAGATCACAAACCACTACAGCTGGAAATTAACGAGAATTAGATATATTGTTTATTAAATTTCCTTTTAATTGTATTTTATTAACGTCTATCCCAACCATAAACCCAACTGTCACAGTAATTTAAAAACAGATCTGGAGTCTTCTCTATTAGTTTAGCTGAATAACCATGTAGATGGATGATAACAACCTTCTAAGCCTACCAGCAGGTGCAGAAGCCCCCTACTGGCCCATTCAGTATATCAGCTGATAACCACTGATAATGCCCGTTCAATCGAGTGATAACACTCAAAGCGGGTGGTACATTACATTATGAAAACCTTGTATTCAACTGCCAGCACATTTTCTGTTATTTTACAGACTTAAGGTGCGTCCCAAATCGCATACTTATGCACTATTCTACGCCATTTTGTAGTATAAAGTAGTGCGTTCACACTGAAAACTCTAAAAATAATAAGTGCACTTTAATTACACGGATGATGCACTCATTCCACCGGTAAACTGAAGTGTGTAATGATGGACTCTTCACACACTGAATGACCGCAGCTTTGTGCATGTAACGGAAGGGGTGGAGCAATCATGTTGGATTACTTTATTTATTTTGGATTGTGGAGGCAAAATTCTTCTACGACAGTGATTATAGCGCCTCCCGATGGTGAATGCAGTTATACTCATGCCAGGTATTATTTGGAATTTTGGTCATTTATTTCACTGATTTGGCGACCGTCAAACGTCATCTGGGAAACGGTTTAAACCTCCACTTAATAAAAAAGCCATTAGTGTTCCATTTGGGACAACACTACATACATATACTATACTGTTGAGTGTGTAAGTGCATAAGTACATAGTGCATAAGTGCATAGTGTATAGTGTGTCATTTGGGACGCAGCTTTATAGTACATTATATTATTATTTCAAACTACTAAAATATCAACAAAAGCCACATTTTTGAAAATCAAAAGTCAAGAGAGCAGACATCAAGGTCCCATAATGCAATTTACGACCATAAATAAATGGAAAACTCACAAAATACAAAAACTGATAATTATCTATTCATGCATTCATTTTCTTTCGGCTTAGTCCCATTATTTATCTGTGGTCGCCACAGCGGAATGAACCGGCAACTTATCCAGTATATGTTTTACACAGCGAATGCCCTTCCAGCTGCAACCCATCACTGGGAAACATCCATACACACTCATTCCCACACATACACTACGGACAATTTAGCTCACCCAATTCACCTATACCACTTGTCTTTGGACTTGTGGGGGAAACCGGAGCTCCCGGAGGAAACCCACGCGAACAAGGGGAGAACATGCAAACTCCACACAGAAATGCCAACTGACTCAGCTGAGGCTCGAACCAGCGACCTTCTTGCTGTGAGGCGATCGTGCCACTCACTGTGCCACCGTGACGCCCAACTGATAATTAATAGATATTTTATCAGTGTGTTTGAAGAAAAAAAACCCATAAAAACCTTCCGAATATAGATATGAGTAAACTTTATTGCTTGGTCTATTTGAGTACTGCTTCTTAAAACTAATTTTGAGAAAGGCATCTTTAAAAATATCTATTATAAAAGAAATCCACAGATACTAAATGATAAAGTGCGGTAAAAGAAGTTTGTTGTTGATATTCTCTTTCCATCAACTATTAAAAACTCCCAATCAACAGGTGCGTGACAATACAGCATCTCGCATTAATCGCAATGCACAATTATTCGTATACAGAAATCCCTGTTTTCCTCACCTCTCGCAGACGTGCACAGTCCAGGCAGCGATGATCCAGGACGAGATGCTAAAAACCAGCAGGACGGTGCCGGGGCAGATGGTCATGAGGGTCTTCATGACGAAGCGAGTGTTGAAGTTGATCTTATTGAGGGCTCCGATGCTGCGCGACGAGGCGTCTGTGAAGAGTTTACTGTGCAGGAGCATGACGCGGCCGATCAGGTAGAGGCGCAGGAACATGGGGATGGACAGGATGATATCCACGTCTGCGTCTGCCACCGATGGCGTGTAGGTGAAGGCCAGCCGCGCCGTCCACGTGAACACATACTGGCCTGGGATGGGGTGAATGGCGCACACCAGCAGCTCCAGGACGATGAAGAGAATCCGCTCGTACGTCATGGCGATCCGCCAGTCGTCTGCGCCATTGTCCACCATGAAGAGCTGAACACCACACAACAAACAGGATAATCAGTCAGTGAGGAATGTGAGGATCTGGCAACAAAATATATATATATATAAAAAGACCAGTGTTTTTTTTTTTTGCCAAATATATATATACAGTTGAAGTCAGAATTTCCATTTCAGTTTAACAGAAAGATTTTTTTCCCAACACATTTCTAAACATAATAGTTTTAAAAACTAATATCTAATAACTGATTTCTTTTAAGGGGCGTAGTGAGTAGCACGTTCGCCTCACAGCAAGAAGGTCGTTGGTTCGAGCCTCGGCTGGGTCAGTTGGCATTTCTGTGTGGCATGTTCTCCCCGTGTTCGCGTGGGTTTCCTTCAGGTGCTCCGGTTTACCCCACAAGTCCAAAGACATGTGCTGTAGGTGAATTGGGTAAGCTAAATTGTCCGTAGTGTATGAGTGTGAATGAGTGTGTATGGATGTTTCCCAGAGATGGGTTGCAGCTGGAAGGGCATCCGCTGAGTAAAACATATGCTGGATAAGTTGGCGGTTCATTCCGCTGTGGCGACCCCAGATTAATAAAGGGAATAAGCCGAAAAGAAAATGAATGAATGAATGAATGTTGATTTCTTTTATGTTTGTCATGATGACAGGACATAATATTTTACTAGATATTTTTCAAGATACTAGTACTCAGCTTAAAGTGACATTTAAAGGCTTAACTAGGTTAGTTAGGCAAGAGATGTGAAACAAAAATTTAATAAGAATTTAATATTTATATTTATATTTAAGAATTTAATAATATTTCAAATGTGATTGGAAATAGCTTTTACCAACTTCGCCTTCTCTCTAAAATGAAGTCCTCCCTCACTTCACATTCTCTAGAAATTGCCATACATGCACTTATAACTTCGCGGTTAGACTATTGTAACTCTGTCTATTTTGGGCTGCCTAAGTCTCAGATTGCTCGCCTACAGTACAAAACGCAAAAGCCCAAAATATGCACGTCGTTCCCATTTTGAGGTCTCTCCATTGGCTACCGGTGAGACAAAGAATCAAATTTAAAATTCTTCTCTCTGTGTATAAAGCCTTACATGGCCTGGGCCCCCATTACTTATCCCAACTGATCGTGGCCTGCACTCCATCTAGACACTTGCGTTTCACTGATCATTCTCTATTAAAAGTCCCAAAGGGCCACCGCAAAAGTAGGGTCGAACGTGCATTTGCCATAGCTGGCCTTTGCCTTTGGAACGCGCTGCCACTAGAATAAAAAAATGGCTTCATCACTGCTAATTTTTAAGTCTAAATTAAAGACTTATTTATTTCCTGGGTCTTTTGAACCATAAGTACTTATGGGGGTGTAGGGTAAACAATCTCGTTTTTAATTCTGTTTAGTGTGGTCAACTGTGGTAGCATCTGTTAACTAGGCAGAACTGTTTAAAGGGTCTATGACTTTCTTGTTTTAAGGTTTGAAACCAAACTGTTTTCTTATAATCTTAATTTTTTTATGCTCTCTTTTCCATTATGTGTCCACTTGCTGTTTATTATGCCCCAACTGATTGTTTGTATTTTCTCTGTGCGGCCTTGTGGCTGGAAACATGCTATAAAAATAAAATGAACTTGAACTTGAAGTAGGCAATTTAGTGATAATGATAGCTTGTTCTGTAGACAATCATAAAAAAATACTGCTAAGGGGGCTAATAATATTGAAAATGTTTAAACAACTTTTATTCTCGCCGAAATGAAACAAATAAGATTTTCAGCAGAAGAAAAAATATTAAAGGAAATACTGTGAAAATGTCCTTGCTCTATTAAACCTCATTCATGAAATATTTGAAAAAGAAAACTAAAATTCACAGGAGGGCTAATAATTTTGACTTCAACTGTACATGTTTTGCCTTATTAAAAGACAGAGTTTTAGCTGAGATTAAAAAAAATAAATAAATATATGGTATATGATTACTTTTTGTATATTTAACGTTTAGATTTATTTATTTAGCAGACACTTTTATCTAAAGTTTTCTGCGGAATAAAACAAGCAATGTTTAGACAGCAAAGTTCAAGATAAAACAGAGATGGATTAAATTGATTTAAATAATCATTTAACATATAATAAGTTAAACTACTGTGAAAGATACAGATATTTTATTAGGTGCATACAGTTGCTCTCCCATTTTAAATCTTTTTCAAAATGTTCCCAAGTGATGTTTAACAGAGCAAGGAAATCTTCACAGTATTTCCTAATATATTTTTCTTTCAGTTTGGCTGGAATAAAAGCACTTTTTTTTATTTTTTACAAATATTTTTAAGGTCAATATTATTAGCCCCCCTTAACACTTATTTTACAGATTGGCTACAACAAAGCACTGTTGTCAAATGACTTGCCTAATTAACCTAATTTGCCTAGTGAAATTAGCCCATTTTGCCTTATTACTAATGTATGAATACAAGTATCTTGCAAAAATAATTAGTAAGATATTATATACTGTATACAAGGACAAAAGCAATTAGTTGTGAAAACTATTGTTTAAAAATGTGTTACAAAAACCTTTTCTCCATTAAACAGCACTTTTGGAATATTAAAAAGAATTAACATTTTGCAGGAGGGCTATGAAACTTGCCATCAACTATCTGTCTATCTATGTATCTATCAAATACAAATTAAGAACACATTCACTATTGACTATGACTTTGCTTCAGTAAATTCTTAAATTACTGCTAATTGATAGTGTTAATAATAAAAGTAATGGGTTATTAATAATAAAAGCAATGGGTTACATGGTGATTCATTGGTTAGCACTGTTGCCTCACAGCAAGAAGGTTGCTGTTTCGAGTCCTGGCTGGGGCCAGTTGCTGTTTCTGTGTGGAGTTTTCCTTGGGATGCTCCGGTTTCCCCCACAGTTCAAAGACATGCGCTTTAAGTGAATTGGGTAAACAAAATTGGCCATAGTTTATGAATGTATATGTGAATGTAAGAGTGTGTGAGTGTTTCCCAGTACTGGGTTGTGGATGGAAGGGAATCCGCTGTGTAAAACATATGCTAGAATAGTTGGCGGTTCATTGGTGGCTGCATTGGCGGCTGCATGTGGTAACCACTGATAAATAAGAGACTAAGCCAAATGAAAGTGCATAAATGAGTAATAGTAAATAAGTCAGTTGTTGTAATAGTTAAGTTCATATGTATTGATAAGAACTAATAAACAGCTAACATGCAAGCTAATAAGCAACTAGTTAACAGAAAAAAATGAGCTCTATATTTTCTCTGAGGTTTTAGTATTTTTCATCATGACGTGGACCTTTTAAGTTTTTGTAATGTACACCACCTGCAATCAGGAGGAAAAGCTTTTTAATTGTTCATCTGTTCAGTAATGTGACCACCAGCTGATGCTCCACGTCATGAAATAATGCTTACAAACCAACTGATTGACAGGCTTGTATTAAATTATGTCTCCTATTAGCCATAAGCCCCACTTGTAATACCATCATTAATCAAAATCAGTGTCTTCTCTGTAAAGAGCTTTTAATGGATAGGTAGAACAGCACAGACTCTGAATGCAGATCTAAGGAATTACAAAAGCCAGAGTGAGTTTTCCTTCTGCCAATACAATTAGGCAAGACACAGCAAGCAAAAACAGGGTTTTCATGCACCTGTCAATTCTCAGATTTTTGGCTTTTTTATTAATGTGTTCTTTTATCATACTACATCAATTTGTGCCGGTAAATATCAATTATTTGATAATTATATGCTTTTTCCTCAAAACAAGTTTATTTATCCTCCACTGAGCCTTAAATCTCTACCAAAACTTAAAGTATTATTCTATATTCTGAAGGATTGTTCATAGATCTATGTTCATTCACAATGTGCTCTAATGCAGGGGTTTTCAAACTGTGGTACACGTACCACTAGTGATACACAAGCTTCCTTCTAGTGGTACGTGGAGGAATCTCTGAATAATTAAAGTAAAAAATGAACACACTTTTAACCCTTTGACGCATACGACAACACTGATGTGATCAGTAAATTCATTTTAATAAGCTAAACCTTTTATTTAAGTGGCTGACAATAATAAATATTTTAATTAGAAGAATTAATCTGCCTTGTTTTTGAACTGTGCAGTGCTGTAGCTGCTTAATTAGCTCTACTATGCTACTTTACTTCAACACCGTTTATTAAGGTGGTGCTTGAAGATACAATTTTTTTCTGAGGTGGTACTTGGTGAAGAAAGCTTGAGAACCACTGCTCTAATATATACATTTTATTCAACAAAATAACTGGGAAAAAAGATTGAGAAAAATTGGGGAAAAAAGTTCAATTAAAAAATATTTTAAAAATATGATTTTTTCCCGATTTCTCATTATATTTTCTGAATTATGGAGTGACAAAAAGAGATTTCCAAATCCCCAAAAGATTCAAATTAAAGTGTTCTTTTATCATAGGATATAAATTTGTGTCTGTAAATATCAATTACAATACATATTTCTTGAGGTGTTTATTTCTCCTCCATTGAGCATTATGTCTGTTTTATTCTGTTTAATAAAGTTGTATTCGTATCTGAAGGATTGTACAGTTGTATATGTTCTTTCACAATGTGCTTCATTATATACAACATTTTATTCTCCAAAATATATTTTTTTCTGACTTTTCACAATATTTTTTGAATTATGGAGTGACAAAAAGAGATTCCAAAGAAAACCCTCTAAAAACCTTTGATTAAAAATATTTCAAAACAAAAAATTAAAGTATTCTTTTATCATACTATCTTAATTTGTCTCTGTAGATATCAATTAAAATACATGTTTCTCAAGGCTTTTTCCTAAAAAAATAATTCTACTCCACTGAGCCTTAAATCTGTTTTATTCTGTTTAATAAATTTGTATTCATATCTATGTTCTGAAGGTTTATACAGAGATGTTCTTTACGCAATGTGCTTGATTATATGCAACATTTTATTCAACAAAAGAACTGATGTTTTTTCCCTTGGCAGTTCACATTATTTTCTGAATTAAGGAGAACCTTTGACAAAAACCTTTGACTAAAATGTAAGAAAAAAATGTATTAATATTAAAACAAGTACTTTAAATCTGCATTGATCAAATGTTTAAATCATTGTGCATGAAATGTTTGCAAATTAGCACATACGTCACTAAATAATGGCTCATTTGCATGCTTACATATACTGTTTAACTTGTAACAAAAATCTGCAGTTGTAATAAATAAACTGTGATAAAAATGTGCTTTTTTTACTCTATTCGCCTGCATTGTCTTGCCATAAATCATGAAGCATTTGGCATAAGTGCTTCTCTGTAATCGTTCAGGATGGTGTATCAGACTCTGCTGATATTTACGTCTGAATCGTCTACTTACCTGGATCTCTCTTGCGTGGTACATAATGATCAGACAGAGTAGAATTACAGTGGAGAGGCTAATAAGGCATTTCAGTGCAAATGAATATGAGGATTCCTGCAGAGACAGAAAAAAAAAACAAAGATGTTAGATTCTGTAGATACACTGTTTCTGTTTTATGCTAATCATGTCATTCATTTGATTCCTAGAGAACATGCATTCTGAGATGTCTTTAATGTACTGAATGTCACTACATAGACATATTTCATGAGAGACAGACATGAATTTTTTTTTTGACATTCCAACAGTGTGCACAGATCTTACTGCAAAATAAGCTGTTTGTCAAGTTTGAACTTTGAAGGATTTATTTATGAAGCATGAATGCTACCTTTTTAGCCATTAGCATTAGCACTGTGATAACCATAGCTCTCTTAACAACTTTCAGCAATGTAAATAGTTCAGCAACAATAGTTCAGAATATATGAATATATATATTCAATCATTCATTCATTCATTTTCTTGTCGGCTTAGTCCCTTTATTAATCCGGGGTCGCCACAGCGGAATGAACCGCCAACCTATCCAGCGTTTGTTTTACAAAGCGGATGTCCTTCCAGCTGCAACCCATCTTTGGGAAACATCAATACACACTCATTCACACTCATACACTACGGACAATTTTAGCCTACCCAATTCACCTATACCACATGTCTTTAGGCTGTGGGGGAAACCGGAGCACCCGGAGGAAACCCACGCAAACACGGGGAGAACATGCAAACTCCACACAGAAATGCCAACTGACCCAGCCAAGGCTCGAACCAGCCGAGCTACTCACTACGCCACTGTGGCGCCCCTAAGCTAAGTTTTAGGTATCAAATATAACCAGTCCAGCTAGACCAGCAGCTTCTGTTCAAAAATGATTCTAACAAATGCAATCAACACTGGTTTTCCAATACAAAACCACTCCTGAGTCCAGTTATGTTATCAACTACTAGAGAGCACACTCATGAAACGAACAACAATCGTACATTTCTCTTTCTGTCCCTCAATCTCAGCTCATCGTCTCTGGATGACAATCCTCATTATGAGATCAGTGCAATTGGAGCTCATTAAAGCTGTCTGACTCTGCAGAAACACTGGAACATGATGTGCTGGCAAAGATATACAACTATGCTTTAGGGGGAGGTAAAAAAAGGAAAGCTCCACCCCAGGGATCGTCTAACTAGCTACAGGGCCAACAATTCACTTAGGATTGAAAAAAATAATAATAACGCCAACATATTTACTGTAGAACCATATGGGCATGTGCATGACGATTTTCAACAGCCAGACTGAAGGACATAAAGTCATGAATAGCATTTTTATAATGTTCTCTAAGGTCTACTTATAATATTTTAACGTCAACAACATCACAATTTAGAAGCATGAATGTATTTTCTCTTCTGTTTTTGAGACACTGTGCTGATAGACAGACCACGCATTCAGGACCTGTAAGTAAACGCCTACTGCTTTGATTAAGTAACAGTTTTGCATATTAAAATAATAGATGGACACTGCTGTGAAGAATGCTGAAAGAAATATGGGTTTTTTTGGGATACAAATGTATAAATGAATTGCACATAGCAAAGATATGCAACTGATTATAGCAAAAGCAACACATGGTAAAACATTCATTGTAAATACAAGCTCTTTTATAAGCATTTTCAAGCTTATTGTTTAGACTTAGCTCGTATATTTATCAACTTTAGGCCGACGTGAGTGACGATTCTTCAGTATTATTTTCCAAAAAAAAAAAACCAACAATTTATTTGAATTATTTCTTGCTTGCTTTTTAACTAGCAAACCTGCCAACACAAACGAGTCAATGCTTGTACATCTTTTCCTGTGAATTTAGCTTCATGCGAATTTACTGCCATACCATCTGGAGTTATTAGATTATTCCAAGGCATCCCCTATCCTTCTGTTTCCTCTTTTAGACCCTTTTACTACAACGGTAGGAAAATTTTGTTTCTCTGCAAACAAATCAATACAATCTTTATTTCTTAGTGGAATTGTATCAGTTCCAAATGAATTCTTTTGTTTCTGATATTGATTGGAGAAAAATTAGATTAGATTAGATTAGATTAGATTCAACTTTATTATCATTGCACATGTACAAGTAAAAAGCAACGAAATGCAGTTTAGGTCTAACCAGAAGTGCAATAGCAGCAAGTGCAGAATACAGGTATAAATTATAAGGTGCAGTTATAGAAAAACTATGGTGATATTTACAGATGGATGTACTATGAACATTATATACAGGCTCAAAAATATGGCTCATCCCAAATAGCTACTTAATTACAAATAAGATAAAAGAAGTTTCACTTGGAATTATTCATCGTACATACCCAGCGAATACTCTCTTAGTAAGATATAAAAAAAGATATTGATACTAATTGTTCATTTTGTAAGCAACACCCTGAGTCCCTTGTTCACTTATTTTGTCAATGCAGTTATTCTAATCTGCTTTGGAAAGATTTTTCTCTTTTTGTAATTGAGAATGTTGATAAAGACTTTTCCTTAATATGGGAAAATGTTTTGTTTGGTTTTGTTAATTATAAAACAGAAGCTTTACATAAAAAGAAAAAATATTTTCTTAATCTTCTTATCTTCATAACAAAATTTTAAATACATAAATAATAATAATAATAATAATAATAATAATTCCTTACATTTATATAGCGCTTTTCTGGGCACTCAAAGTGCTTTACACAATGGGGGATCTCCTCAGCCACCACCAGTGTGCAGCATCCACCTGGATGATGCGAAAGCAGCCAGACTGCACACCCCACACCAGCTTATTGGTGGACAGGAGACAGAGTGATGAAGCCAATTATGATATGGGGAAGGTTAGGAGGCCATGATGGACAGAGGCAAGTGGGCAGATTTGGCCAGGATGCCGGGGTTAAACCCCTACTCTTTTTTGAAGGACATCCTGGGATTTTTAATGACCACAGAGAGTCAGGACCTCGGTTTAACGTCTCACCCGAAAGACGGCACTCACTGAGCAGTATAGACTCCTCGTCACTATACTGGGGCATTAGGATCCACACAGACTGTGGCGCCCCCTGCTGGCCACACCCCTGCCGACAGCAACCAAGCTTTCCCATGTGGTCTCCCATCCAGGTACTGACCAGGCACAGCCCTGTTTAGCTTCAGTGGGCGACCATGTGAGAGTTGCAGAGAGCTAGCTGCCAGCTGTTAAATGTAAATTTTCAAAACAAAAACCTTTTATTTTATATTTTGGTTACTGAAATACAGTATTACTTTGAAACTATTTCTAACTTTTTTACAAAAAAGGCTTTACAAACAACTGAAATGTGTAAATTATATAATCTTTTTCTTTAAATGTGTGATGTGTATACGCCTGTTTGGTTTTGTTTTTGGTGTTGTTTTCTTTTTTAAAAATGTTTTCTTTTTGTCTTTCCATTTTCTTTATAATGTACTGTGATTGCATATTCTTACTTTTCGCAAAATAAAAAAAAAGAAAGAAAAAATTTAGCTTCATGATGCTGGTTATTATTGAGCTCATACATACAAAGAAAAGAGACATCTCTGATGTGCATTAAAGTATATTACCAGGGCCAGAGAGAATCTGCAAATTTGTTATTATTTCTGTGCAGAACTTTAAAAAAAAACAACATTCTGCAGAATTATGTAGAATGACTTTGAGAGGAAAGGAGCTTGAAATTTTGGAAATTAAATAATGACTTCATAACGTTAAGGGTTTACAAGGCAAATACAATTAGAACAAATTGTTTGGTAAAGAAAGCTAGCGTTATAATATAATACACACACACTAAAACACAAAGAAATAGATTTACTAATTACAGTGTACATAAATCAGCTACACATTTGTAGATTATTCAATAACATAATTAACATAAATATTCAAAATTAATAAATCAGAAAGAGCTTTTTATTGCCAGGTATGTTCACACATACGAGGAATTTGTTTTCGTGACAGAGCTTCTACAGTGCAACAGAATTACAGAGACAGGACAAAAAACAGAAAATAAATATATTCAAAAAAATAGAAGTAAGTGTTAAATGCAAATATACAAATGGACAAGTGTATGTACAGTGTATTACTATATACAACATTATATGTGCAGCTGTTATGTGCAAATTGGCATGTAAAATGTGTTGTTAAATAAGTGTATGTGTGTGTAACAAGTGTATTTGTTATGTGCAAATGGCATGTAAAGTGTGTTGTTAAATAAGTGTATGTGTGTGTAAGAGTGTACAGCAGTAGTGATGTTGGTTCCACGATTATTATCATCAATATAATATAATATAATATAATATGTTTACACACATTTACTTGTGTAAATAATGTAAAATGGAGGGCTCAATCTGTAGCAAACTGTGGATTTCTACGGGTGCAGATTCTGTGTGGGCCTGCACTGCACATCACTAACAAACTGTTCGGTTCTGTTCACACTGCATAGGGCAGGGGTGTCCAAAGTTTTTGGGCCGAAGGCCAGATGCAAAAAACAAAATGTGGTCGTGGGCCAAATTTTACAATTTCACAGACACGCATATATATATATATATATATATATATATATAT
>CAIGQQ010035257.1:4627403-4643777 GCA_903798035.1 Danio albolineatus | reverse complement strand
TGTGTGCGTGGTATTATTATGGAATTATTTTCTTCATTTTAAAATCATAATATATATTTTACTCACCATAAACTCTGTTAATATGAACAGTGATGTTGTGCTTTTGATTTTACTTTTTCTTGGTTGTGCCATGGCTCACCAAAACGTGGTTATCAATTATGTTTCCCTCAGTTTGGTCGATTCGTTTTATGTCATGACAGAAAATACTGCCCTATTGAAGGCACGTGATAGCGACACCCGGTGGTTATTTATTGAATTACGTTTATTTTTGTACAGCGGCCAGATTCTATTATTATTTATAAAAAGCCTCGCGGGCCTCCACTAAACCGATTGCGGGCCACAGATGGCCCGCAGGCCGTAGTTTGGACACCCCTGGCATAGGGCATGTTTTTTTTGTGAATGTAGCTGCTATTACTAGGACTTTAATCTGTATGTTGAATCTGTCTGTAACTCTCATAAATTACTGAACGGTGTGTACAGAACAGGATTAGGCCTTAAAGGTGAAATGACAACATAATGTAGCTGCATTGTAACAGTATGTGGTCATTGAGAAAAAATCCAAAACGAGCCGTTCTGGCAGCTTGGTTTCAATATAAGCCTTTTTTGAACTAACAAAAATGTTCTGAGTTCTGAAACTTTGACATTTTATATGACAAAATATTTGGAAAATTTGATTTCTCAATAAATGAGGTTGGTCTCCCCACCTGGTTGAACTGATTTTAGGCACACTTACAAGACGCTAATGTTCTCAACAATGGAAATATTTTTTTCTTTACATTTTGCTTTTGCAATGTTGTTAAAATAATATTTCACACTTATCTACAAAAATTATTCAAATGTATTATGCATGAAGAAACAGTATATAAGTATACGCTGTGTACAGTATATAAAGCAGCACATACTCATAGAAGTTCACATCGATAAATATAAGAACATGGTTCATTTTAATTAAAGGGATAATTCACCAAATAAAATATACTCACCCTTTACATGTTTCAAACCATCAAGTGTTTCTTTCTACACAAGAATATATATTGAAGAATGCTGGAAACCTGTTGCAACCACTGAATTCCACATTATTTGTTTTTACTATGGAAGTCAATGGTTACAGGTTTTCAGATTTCTTCAAAATATCATGTTTTGTGTTCAGCAGAAGAAACCCCTAATGAAACCATTTAATTTACCAATGTAAGTACATTTAATTTCTTTTATGTGAACTATGCCTTTAATTTAAATTTATTTATTTATTTATTTATTTATTTATTTATTTATTTATGTACAGTAATTGTCCAAATGCTTTTGCTGTATATGGGACTACGATGAAGACGGGTTTTCAGGCTTCAAAACATTAACGTGTTATACAGTTTTATTGACTGACTGACTGACTATTTGATTAGGTGAACACTAGTGAAAAACAATTACTATGATACATTTTTACTATACAGAAGACCTATTCACCAGCTTGTCATTCAGTGTAACATCAGTAAATATTTTCATTCATAATTAGAACAACAATAATTTAATGACATACCAAAAGATCACAGTTCACAGTTCAGTAATTTTAAAACTTCATACTTTGCCAATGGAACTGCAATTATTTCACCAATATATTGACATGTCATTTTCAAAAAGATTATTGGAAACTTTCAAGTAGACACACTGCTTGGATTTAATATGCTTTCTGTGCATATACAGTACTGTATAATTAATCATTTTTGATCATCTAATTTGATATAGACACCGAAACAGCATGCATTTGTTTTGGGAGTTGGTTTGAAAACAGTTTCCTTCATTACAGTATGTAGCATGACTTTCCTGTTCAACCTGCTTCACCAGAGCAGCCATCCTGGTTAATCAACATTTTTTATAGCGAAAATGATGGCTATGCTGATCCACAAGCTAGACCGGCTCCCAGCAGCAAAAACCAGCCTGAACCACCATTAAAATTCATGCTAGTGTAAGACAGGAGGGCGGTGATGTATCACAAGATATAGCATGTTGGCCTCTGCTAGATTAGCTTTTATACATCTTATTTCATCTTTAGTACTTTGATTCATAGCATGTAATTAAATGCTGCAGAATATTGAATGCAGGATTGATCTATTTATGAGCATTTAAAGACAGTAAAGAATAAATTCATCATTGGCATCGGCTACGTTAGGTGCATTTCCTTAATGGACAGAGGCCTCGGAGAGAATCAATCAATGAGATCAGAGCACACTCTTGACAATTACATCATGTGTCATTTTTTATAGAAGCACTTTTTCATCCCAAGGTATAGATTCTATACAAAAGAGCTTCAGTTATTTCATTGCTTAATTATTGCAGGTGCATTAATGGGTTCAATTATAGCAGGAGATTTTTGCACTTACAGATATATTCATCAGACCTTTAAATGCTGTGTTTGAAAGGGAGAAAATGATGGTAGAGCTGAAAATGAAAGATGTTAGGACAGTAGGTCAATGTAAAGGACTTTAGAATGTTTTAAAAAAGCTTAGAAACCAGTTGTTAGTCACTGAAAATAGTTATGCCTAATGCATATGCCTACTCTCTTTTGGTTATCTGCAGTTTTAAATGTGAATTTAAAGTCCCTCTGATATCAAAATGTAAGTTTTTTTCAGTTTTTATTTTTAACATTTTGACATAAGCATTCAAATCTTTAGGTTTGTCACTTGTAAAAACAATTAATCAATCATTTGATCACTAAATTTGAATTAGAATTTATTAAATGGGATAGGGGTGCCACGGTAGCGTAGTGAGTAGCACGTTCGCCTCACAGCAAGAAGGTTGCTGGTTCGAGCCTCGGCTGGGTCAGTTGGCATTTCTGTGTGGAGTTTGCATGTTCTCCCTGTGGTTGTGTGGGTTTCCTCCGGGTGCTCCGGTTTCCCCCACAGTCCAAAGATATGCGGTACAGGTGAATTGGGTAGGCTAAATTGTCCGAAGTGTATGTGTGTGAATGAGAATGTGTGGATGTTTCCCAGAGATGGGTTGCAGCTGGAAGGGCATCCGCTGCATAAAAAAAATGCTGGATAAGTTGAGCTCGGATTAATAAAGGGACTAAGCCGACAAGAAAATTAGAAATAAATGGGATAGCCCCTTGAGATTAATTATCTCATTTTCGAGAGGGTCCCTAAACTGTTCATAAATCAGACAGAGTACAACATGTCATAACAAACACACAACTAACAAAACAAACAAACAGACAAGCAGCGCACTTCGCCCGAAACACTTCCCACAGTCTAAAGCCTAAGTAAACAAAAACGTATAATCAAAAGTACAAACAATTTCACATAAAAATAAATAATAAACATTTAAACATTTAAATTGGAGCCAATATTAATAGCAATCACAAGTTGTTTCCAAAAAAAATAAAAAATTGGCCCTGAAAAGACGAAATGGTGTAATTGATCTGAAAAAGGAAGGGAGATTGTTCCAGTCGGAAGGAGCTTTGTATCGAAAGGACCTGTGGCCGCTTTCTGTTACAACTTTAGGAACAAAAAAATAATTGTGATACATGTGACGAAGCGAATATGATGAGGTAAATGAAACAAAAACTGCTTCAAATAAGAGGGGAAACTAAAATAAACCCATTTAAAAAGAAACAAATACCAATGATACTGTCTGCGGAACTTAGGTTGAAGCAAACCAAGGGTTTCATATAAAATACAATGATGGGTTCTATAGGGACATCTTAAAACAAATCTACACAAAGAATTGAAGACAGTATTTAAAGGTTTTATATTAATATTAATTAATTTAGTTTCTCATCAAATCTTCTGACCAATCAAATGCTCTCCAGTATTTGATATAACCCACCCAATTCAACACACTATTTGCTGATGCTGAAATTGGTCATTTATTAATGTTACAGTGACGGGAATAACGGTACTATAAATAAATGGTGTTACTAATGTTGATACTGTTTTCACTGTTACAAACGCCGTTACAATTACTGACAATAAAATGTGCATTACTATAACTGAGAACACAGAAGCGACTTTCATGCGAGCAGTGTCTCTCTCAGCCATCGGCAAAGACTATAGAATACACAAGACATGTCACTCGTATAGTTTTGAATGGGGAAAAGTGTAACATCAACATGGTGAACAATGCCCCGCCTACTAGTACAGGAGCCAATCAGCGATTGCTATAGACCAGAGATGCCCAAACTAGGGCCTGGGGGCCAAAGTTTGCCCATGGTAACCTTTGATTTGGCCCACCATCCTATCTGAGAATGCTTAGAGATTGTCATTTCAAATTTGATGTACTGTACCCTTTTGTTTGCTTATTTTATTGTTAAGCTAAAAAAAAGCTATCTGAAGTTAAATGTTTCAATTAAAATTATGTAAATTTAATCATATTTAGTTTAAAATGTGCATACGATGGACAGAGGACAATGCAGAGATTTTGGTGAGTGAATCAAGTCAATGGCAGATTCTGCTTGACTAGTGTATTCAGCATTGAACTCCACTGTTTTATAAATATGATTGTTTGTTTTTATTGAAATAACTTTGAATCATATTAACTTGCGCAGTTTAACTTTTAAAGTAAAGTTTTTCTATTTTTTTATTATGATAAGATAATATGAAGTAGGAAATTACCCATGGCAACTTTAATGTAAAATAGTTTGGTATAGTGACCTTCGGCCCATGATTATCAATGATATTTGGTATTTGGCCCTTCATATGAAAAAGTTTGGGCACCCCTGCTATAGACTGATGTTTCTCCATTGAGAGGCTGGGCCCAGACGTGTGCTTTTATGGCAGTTTTTTTGTGGTCAACAAACCCACTGGAATCTCAGCAAATGCTTGTTTCACAGACATAAGAAATATACCCACAAAAAGCTTGAAATCTGTACTTTTAAATGAACCAAGTGCACTTAAAAACAAAAGTTTTTTGGTTTCGTAATCGTGTATGAAACAAACGCGAGGTAAAGTCCATCCTGTCAAACGCACATCACATGACAGCAGCAACTACTCAAAGGCCCACAGACTTGTAAACAAAGAGATTTGCCATCAAGCTCAAGTTGTGAATTACTTTAGATAAGCAGCGCGATCTGACGATCATTATCCAGAGGATGATAATATGTAACACGGCCATAAATAAGGTTGGTGTTGTAATTTTGTTCCTTTCGAGTGCGCATACGCATTGGCTCGGGCACCCTGAAAAAAATGCCAATTTTGTTTGATGTGGATGTTAAGAAACGAAACTTATGAGGCAGTTGTCATTTAAGTTATTAAGTTATTGGTGGTTCCAAATATGTAATATAATCATAAGCTTGGCGAACAGTTTTGAAGAATTTGATGTTTCCCTATTCAGACAGAATGCCTGAGCATACTGCCTGAGAGGGGTTTCAAATACAGCCGTCAAGTTAAAAGACTTGCCTTAAAGGGACTTTGCCATAGGTCCTCTCTTTCTCTGGGGTGGGTGTGTGTGTGTGTGCTTGGGCTGGGGCGGGACATATAACCAACCAGTGATGATGATTGGTGTGTCTGTGAACATGGTGTAACTTAGAATGTGATGATTGGCTAAGATAGAGTACATTTCCATCGTTTCTTCACACACAAGCACACACACAGTCAGTCGCATAGACCAATGACCATGACCAATGGCAAATCCAACCAGTTCAAAGGTAGCACTTGTAGACTGAAAATATAAGCACTACTTTTGCTTCGTTGAGGTGAAAGGCAAGAATGTTTATGTATCGTGCAACTAATGCTCAGGAACAAAGAATCTCTCAGTGTCAGTGACAAGTAATTCTAATCTAATGAAGAACCTCACGTTGTTACATGCAGCCACAAAACTAGTGACTACGGAGTTGATAACGTGAGCTTTGCTACCAAAGGAGGAGACAAAGCCATGACGTCAAAGCAAACAAAACTTAATTGTTCTCCACCGAACATTATTACTCAGACAGAAACAAAATAATATTGAGATATACAGTTGAGAACATGCTGCCGTTGTCGCTCACATTGTCCCACAACAACATTAAAATAGTGTAGATTAGTGTACAATGTTTTATATTTATTTTATAGTCATTTGACAAATTAGATTGCTTTTTATGTAAAGCAATAGTAACTTTCCCTGTTTTTTTAGTTACTTTAATAATTATGCAACTCAGTTACTAACTCAGTTACTATTTGTGAGAAGTAACTAGTAATTATAACTAATTACTCTTTTAAAGGAACATGTCATTTACTAATAATTGGTAGGTATTGGGTAGGGTTAGGGATGCAGAATGAGACCATACTTTTTAAGTACTAATAAACAGCCATTATCTCAATAATAGGCTGGTAATATTTCAGTAGTTAATAGTGGGAATTGGTACTTGAACTAAAAATTCATAATATTCATTCATTTTTTTTTTCGGCTTAGTCCCTTTATTAATCCGGGGTCGCCACAGCGGAATGAACCGCCAACTTATCCAGCATTTGTTTTACGCAGCGGATGCCCTTCCAGCCACAACCCATCACTGGGAAACATCCATACATTCTCATTCACACACATACACTACGGACAATTTAGCTTACCCAATTCACCTGTACCGCATGTCTTTGGACCGTGGGGGAAACCGGAGCACCCGGAGGAAACCCACGCAACCACGGGGAGAACATGCAAACTCCACACAGAAATGCCAACTGGCCCAGCCGGGGATCGAACCAGCGACCTTCTTGCTGTGAGGCGAACGTGCTAACCACTAGGCCACCGTGGTGCCAAATTCATAATATTAATTTAATAATTTAGTTGTATATAATAAGTGGTAATTAATAATGTTGAAACTGAGGGTTCACCTAAACACTTGTAAATACAAGAAAATAAATAACAGTAGCCAAAACTTTGTTGATCTGAACTCCTTACTTATTCTTATTCATTTCTTATTCGCATCTCTCTACAGCAAGGCCCGAAGGGAAAAGCAGATTGCACACACACATACATATAAAGTCAGCATATAGAAACCTAGGAGATTCAGAATTAAATCCATTACACACAGTGTCCATTTAATTGGACGAATCGTACTATATAGGGACACAGACAATGCAAATATATGATTTCCTTTGGGGTGAATGATGTCTGCTTTCATCATTTTCAAAATGCCACGTGAACCACTGCAGTGTGCAGGTATGGTCTGAGTGAGTCGGCACGGACCACAAAATGTATTGGAATTAAACAGAATGCTGTATTTTAAAGCAGAGAAATGGTGAGTCAGACTCTGTATTACTATTTTAGACTGTGGCAGTCAAGAGTCTGATGTGCTTTAGCTCAACAGCTTTGACTGACAGAGCTGTGATATAAACTAAACCCTATTGGATGTTTTTGAAAAGAGGGAGGAGCTACTCTATGGCTCGCTCTGGCTTCCTGCTTCAGTTTACATTATGTCAAGCATTAAAAAATGCACTTTTCAAAGCATTTCAAGGGACTTTTAAGTTTGCCATGCAATTAAAATGTGCACTTCTTATTTTTATATTTATATATGTATCAGTGCTTATATATGACGTACCTGTGCACTTTTTTTATTTTGCCCACATAATCTTTAATCAAATAACAGCTTTTTTCTTAATTTCTGATCACATGGAATGCCTTTCAAGAGGGACTATTTGTATCTTGTTTGTACCCTGCTTTCGTCTATCTGTCAATCTTCATTCATTTTCTTAGCCATGCCTATCCTTCAACTATCCAATAAGATTCCAATAGAAAAAAAATCAAGCACCACCCTGCATTTGTTTTTTGTTTTTTTTTTTCAGGATATTTTCAAAGGGTTTTATGCACAAGGACTTAATTTTTAGTGAGCCAGCTCTAGAGCTTCTAGTGATCCGTCATCCCGTTACACTTCTCAAAGTATTTTAAGGGTCTTTTAGGTTTGCCATGCAATTCAAATGTTCACTTCTTATATTTATATTTATACATCAGTGCTTGTTATATATGTCTTATCTATGCACTTTTTTTGATTTGTCCTTTAATCCCTTTTGATTTTGATCTCTAATCAAATACCAGAACTTTCCTCCACCATCTAAAGGTTTTTTCTGGTCACAAGATTGCTTTTCAAGAAGGACTATTTGGGCTATTTGTATCTCGTTTGTACTCTGCTTCCGTCCATCTGTCAATCTTTGTTCATTTTCTTAGCCAAATCAAGCACCGCCCTGCATTTGTTTTCTCGTTTCAGGACGTTTTCAAAGGGGTTTATGCACAAAGACTTAATTTTTAGTAAGCCAGCTCAAGAGCTTCTGGTGAACTTTCATCCCATTACAAAATCATCACGTTTAAAATATGTTTTCTTTTATCTTTACTGCATGATTGATATACGATATAAAGTGGGTCTCAGACTGTACAAGAAGCACTGCATTCAACTTCATTGTTCTGTTCCATCTCTTTAAAATATAGACATTTATTTTAACTTAGTATTTTCTATGGAGTTTCTGTGTTCACCTGCTGGTACTGACGGCGCTTGCATCTTTCATCTCATTTCACCCCTGAACAACTAATGCTTATGGCCCGTTTCCACTGAGTGGTACAGTACGATACGGTACAGGTCACCTTTATCAAGCTTGCATTTCCATTGCCAAAAGGGTATCAATGGTGGGCGCAGTGTACAACAGAAAGTTTCAAAACACATGCTTTATACATATATTCTTGTGTATAAATGTTCATTATCAACTTTTCTATGAACATAGTTTGATTATAACAGCAGATCAATGAATCTAGGTAACGTCTGCAATTATATACAATAAATAAATAAATTCAACATATATGAACACATACAGCCCCTTAAAGTCTCCGATATGCTACCAAATAACTTACAGAAAAACTACACACAGCATACATTTAGTCCTTATTTGGGTTCAAAAACAACACGCAACATATAGTCCACAGTCCGCGTAAAGCTCTGCATCTGTATCTTTAATCTTCACTACAACATTGTAATTCCGTCATTCCGAGTTCATAAGAGTCCAAAAGGCGATGATAATAATTAAACACAGTAGTTTGATCATGGTTTAGGTTGCTGAAAGAATCATTTGCTCCTTTGTTTTTTCCAGCTTCTCCTTTGTTTTATCTTGCTTCACTCTCGCGTTTGTCTATTTGGATTGGATGTCAGAAGCACTTCAATAATCACGCACACGTTATTATCATCAACTCAAGAAGTTAGTTATTTATACCATCATCATTTATATACAAATATAGATGAGTTTCTCTGTGAAACAATAGCCTTCAGCTGCACAACTAACTCCGCCTTTTGGTACATTTTTGCTATGCTACGTTAAATAAAAAATGAAAAAAAAAAAGAAGTAAGGTACAGTTTGCTTTTGGAAACAGTGGAAACAGCCATAAAAGCATACTGAACCATACCATACTGTACCATACCTCTCAGTGGAAAGGTAAAGGCTTGAACGGATATGCAGAAGGCCGGAAGTGCGCTATGCACATTAATATAGTGGCATTTTTTTATGACTGTATAACAATAATTAATATTTTTAGAGTACTGTGATGGTTGGGTTTAGGGTTGGGGTGAGGGGTAGGCATTTAAAAAATACAATTTATTGGGTAATTTAATAGATAACATGAATAATACTCGGTACAACTACTGTTTTCAGGTTACTGTGACGGTTGGGTTTAGGGTTGGGGTGGGGGTAGACGATAATAAAATAAAATGAATGGGAAACTTAATAAATAGCATAAATCAGTGTTTCTCAACTGGTGGGTCGCGACCTAAAAGTGGGTCGCAGGAACATTTTCAGTGGGTCGCAGAGTGTGTGGTCAAAAAAACAACAAAAGTAATTTTTTTTACTTGTTTGGGTATACCGGACTTTTATTTTGAAATGCGCGCACGACAACCGATCCCTTTGGAATCGACGTAGAAAGCGTCACACGTTGCCAAGCAACGTAGAGAGTCAGCTCGTGGAGCTTTCATGTGATAAGACGCTGAAAAAGAAATTCAGTGAAGTAAGCCTCTCCCAGTTTTCGCGATCTGAGAGTGCGATCAAACCCATCCCATTCAGAACTACGTATTTGTATGAAAGTGGCTTCTCTTCCTTGGTGCAGCTTGACTCCAAGCAAAGTAACAGGTTGTACATAGAGCACGATCTTCGGGTAGCACTGTCTACCATCACTCCTGACTTTGAAACTCTTATCACATCAGTAAAGCACATCTTCAGTTATCTCATTATCTTCCCAAATTACTGTTAAGTGAAACATATGTTTATAATTGCTGTCATATTAGATGTAAAAATGGTTATGGATGTTTTAATCATTTTACAATTTGCTGGTTTGTTCTGTTCAACAGGATAAGTGTTAATGTCTTACTAACAGTTCAGTTTTGTTTATGGTAACAACCTTTCCTTACCCTAACCACTGTGTTTTTACTTTGTAATATTTCTATAATTTGATACATTTTGTTAAATGTCAGCAATAAAATATTGTTTATTTGTAAGTCTTGCTGATTTTCTCATGATTTTTCTTTCTCTACTTGTGTATGTTAACAAATAAATACAAATTAATTATAATTCCTAAAATTATATTACAGTTCCTAAAAGTTTGGGTCGCGGCTTGATGACCATGTAAAAATGTTGGTCCCGTGGCCAAACCAGTTGAGAACCACTGGCATAAATAATAACTTCCGGCCGCAAACGTATCCGCTCTAGCAACTGCCCAGTGGAAAAGGGCCATTAAGGGCCATTCCCCAAGAAATCAAAACTATTGTGGTGAACAATTTATCTGTGCATATCATTAAGAAAAAAAAATAGTTTGTCTTTCTAATCTTTAATTGAAATCTGAAAATGCCTTTCCTGTTTTTTTTTTTCTTTTTTCCAATTAAATTGTCAGATTACGCATGTCTTAGCAAATGGGCGTACCTAACATATTTAAACATGCAACTCCAACTGTCAGTTTTGACAATAAAGAGAAATGTGAAAAGGGGGTGTCAGTTAGGTTGTAATAACACTACAAGCCACACCCACTGTTTTGTCATTTACTATATTTTGTTTCTCTAAGAACTGCGTCACAATATGAAGAAAAAAAATGGTCACAGCTTCCGGTTCATGCTGACTTTAAGTCTATTAAACTGATTACATTTTAGTTACATTACAAAATCGATGCTGTAAAATTATGAAATTGAAAATAGTTGCACTAACAGTTGACCGGACATTTATTAGTGGCTGAAAAACACTAATGTTAACTGCCAGTGAATGTACATCAAGATATGGGGGAAAAAAATAACAATCTTAACTTTTGTTTCATGGCAATATTATCACCATAGAAAATATCAGAATATCAGTGTTAGCAAAACTCTTACCTTTGTATAAACTCCCCAAGAGAGTTCAGTCTCCGTCACCATCACAACAATTCCAAACATCCCAAAAATCAGGGCGTAGTCACTAAGGCGCTTGCGCTTCTCAAACAGCGCCCTCCGGTGGCCGAGTTTATAGCCAATGTCCTTGTTCTTCTTATGCGGAGCGCTGCACGGTCTCTGCGTCACCAGGTTCTCACTAGACTGCTTACTAGGGTCTTCCCCGTTCCCTTTGGAGACCACCACCTCCAGGCCTGACGTGTGCAGGGTCTGCAAGGGCTGAGTCTCAGAGTCCAGCTCTGCGAGGTTCCTCCGGGAAGCCCCCAGACTGCCGAGAGGTCTGACTATGCCCCCATTGTACTTGCAGCTGTTCATGGCTATCTGAGGATACTGTGGGCCGCCGTGGGACAGGGAAGGCCGCGATCCAGCATGGCTCAGCCTGTTGGCATCCGCATTCACCTGCCAAAGATGAGAAGATATATTTTATAGATTTTTATCATTGTCTTTTGCGTCTGGGAGATTGTGTACTGGCTGAGTGGGGGAGAGCACTGCCAATCCACAATGCTGATTTAATGGGCATTTCTTTAGAAAATTACATTATGAATGCCAGCATTTATTGCAAGCAGGAGGAGGATCGTCTACTGATCATGATGACTACTGAAAAAGACAAAGCCTTCAAGCAAGACATTTGAAATTTGCTGGTTACTTCAAGAATTGTATATCAGGTTAATCATTTTGATGAAAAGCAAGGGTGTAATAAATATATTGGTGAAAAATAAGAAAATGAATAAAATGAAAATAAGAAAAGGAGTGACAGCATGCTTTACTGTTTAAAAGATTGAGATAAGATACTATTATTCAGCAACGATGCATTAATATGCAACTTAGGGCTGTGCAATATGGACAAAAAAAATCATATTGCAATTTTTGGAACGAATATTGCGATTGCGATTTTATTTGCGATTTGGACAACTGTTTTTGCTTTTCCAAACTAGCTTCATACACACATTCTAAATGTATTCAGTGCACAAGAAGTGCATATAATTTTTTTTACAATAAAATAACATAGCATTAAGTTTAATAAATAAAACTGTCTTTAAAACAGACAACATCAAATAAATTAAGATTAACAAACCTCAACTATAGTTAAAAACATACAGTACACAATAGCACTAACAGCTTGATAAACAAAACTGTAATAAATCGTCTTAAAAACAGACAACATGAAAAAATAAAGATTAAATGACCTCAATTTCAGTCATAACAATAAATAAAAACTAATGTTAAAACCTAACAACCTAACTAAATCAAAACCACTTATTCGGTTCTCCTGCTGAACTTTGGTTTACATCTTTCTCCCGCTCAGCTTAGCTGTAATTGCCACGTGTGTTGCGTCAGCTCTGATTGGATAACAAATTAAAATTATGAGCACAAGACAGTAAACAAAAATCTAAATAAATGATAACACTTTATTTCGATGATCCATTTGAGTATTAGTAGACTGTTTACTTTATATCTCTTGATACTGACATTCAACAGACATTTAACTGACTAGAAGAAACTTTGCAAGTACATGTCAACTGACACTAACCCCACCCCTAACCCCAACCCTAGAATTAGTTGCAATGTAACTTAAATTCAACAAACGGACCATCAAAATAAAGTGTGACCAAATATAGGAATAGATAAAATTGCAGCCTTTGCAATTTAGAAATTGCATGTGCTTAAATCGCAATTTATTGGCGATTGCAATTAATTGCACAGCCCTAATACAACCCTACACAAAATGAATGCAAATTACTATAGAAATTGCTCAATGCATACAGTAGACAAAGCTGTCATGAGCTAATGAACAAAGTGAGGAAACAAACACTGGCCAAGCTGCCAAATGTTCTCCAATATAGTAGTCTATAACTGGTATTGAGCCAGTTGGTTCTGCCAATACGAATGATTTACACTTTATCTTATCCCTCAAAAATCATATTTTTGAGCAAATATGAAAAAAATTAATTTAAATATTGCAAAATATTTTTCCCCACTTGATTTTTCCCCACTTTAAAGAAATGAAAATGTCAGAAATTCTTTGATATTTCAAATAACAGATATAGACGTTCAACTTGAAATGATGCATGAGGTTCATCCTCTTCATTCACTGTCTGATTAAGGCTCAAACAGATACTGCTACTCTGATTGACGCTATTTAAACAGCTGAGGCAAAGCTGCTTGTTTAGGCGTGACGCTTTACTGGTGACGTGGAGCCGATCCACGAATCACAGCACATTATGTTAGCTGACCAATCAGAGTCTCTTGAGGGTGGGCCTTTCAGAGGAACTATAAAATATGACAGTCGTTTTCATGTTAGCAGTGTAGCTGTATATAATCAAAGATATATGAAAAAATAACGTGATTTTCTACAAGTGACGCATGAGCACACATTGCTTTTCATCTTATAAACACAACCAAGCCTTAAAAATACATTCTGGACAACCCCTTTAAGTTTTTCGTCTGTGTCAACGCGGCCCCAAATGCCTCCATTAAATTTTTTTTAAAAATTAAAAAAATAAATCACAGCAATGAGTTTATACAGAACTCTCACATGTAAAGTATCAAATGTACAGTATACATTCGAAAGGTTTAAATTTAACCAAGAAAATCATTTGGGCTTTCTTTTAAACTGGTCAACAGGTTTTAGTCCAACATTAACATCAGTGATTACCCTGAGACAACTATGAAAAGATTTTTTTAAAAATGTAATCATTTGGAAGCATGGGATCACACCAATGTTTCCCTCAGAGTTCAGAACCGAGTGCGTGTTTAGCCTAATTGCATTACAGGCCTGTAAATACAGCGAAATACACGCGATAACGCTTATGACACGAAAAAGCTCGCTCGCAATAATCTCCCTTTATTAATTTATTTTCTGAAAGGAATTTTTATTCTGAAGTCATACTGTTCTAATTTTCTTGCCAATAAGGATCGGTTTCTGTTATCTAGCTAGTGCTGCCGTCTGACACAATGCCAACTCATTTGCAGAGACCTACTTCTGTAATGTCATTTTCTGATAGGCAGAGCACAACGCAGACCCACATTCAAACCCACTGCATTCCAAATGAGACCAACGACAGCTGCTGCTTCAAACCAGTATACATATCTAAAACAATATATATATAACCATCACTTCTGCTGATTAGGCATATAAACTAGTCAACTAAAACCCGTTCCGGTCTCAACACAAACCTGGTTTTGTTGATTTAGTCCGCCAGCACTGCTTGAACCTCCTTCGTCCTCAAAAGAACTGATGATTTCAATGCTTTTACTTGATAGTTTCTGTTTATCCATGTTGCTGAATTCTCTATAATCGATGCAGGGATCTACAGTTAACACAGCTACTACAGTATGTACTGATACTTAAACTGAGCTTACCAGCTATACTATTCAAGGAAAAAAAAGTTTGTACGGCCCCAGACATATATTTTCTATCAAGGCCCCTTGTTTGTGACAGTTCTCACAGAGACTTTTACGAGGCTTTCTGCTCACATGGTAACAGTGAATATATATTCTGTACAGCTTTTTGTTTGTCTCACTTTTTATGTTTGTTTTTCACAAAATGGATTGTGGGAACTTGTCCAACACTACAGTTTTGTACTACCTGTGCCCATTTAGGTACACTTTGACTATTAAATTCAATGCGCTGTAATGCAGAATGCTACATTTAATGGATTTTATTTTATGATATTTCGATACAGGGGTATTGAATTAGAAGCTGAAAGAGGTCCAGTAAATTTAAGTCTTTCCCAGTGAAAATCTGAACTTTTTGTAATAGTTATAAATTTGAGGCCGGCACAGTGGCTCAGTGGTTAGCACTGTCACCTCACAGCTGGAAGGTCACTGGTTCAAGTCCCGGCTGGATCAGTAGGCATTTCTATGTGGAGTTTCCATGTTGTAGTTTAAGTTTGCATGTTATAGTTACGGTATAAGTGGATTGGATTAACTGAATTGACCGTAGTGTATGAATGTGTGTGTAAAGGAGTGTGTATGGATGTTTCCCAGTACAGGGTTTGCGGTTGGAAGGGCATCCGCTGCATAAAACATGTGCTTGAATAGTTGCCGGTTCATTCTGCTGTGGCAACCTCTGAAATAGGTAGACTGAGCCGAAGGGAAATGAATGAATGAAAGTGTTATACATTTCCATCTGGGCAGCAGTAGTACTTTGTAAAAGAAAATTGTAAATGGTTAAAATGAGGATATCGAGCCCCAAGAAGAAAATAATTGGTGTCTCAGAATTGCTCATGGTTTCCCATATTTTGCTTAAAATAAGTATCTATTAAAACAGTACAACAATGATATCCATCATGAGCTGAAAGCAAAGTTTAGAAATCATTTAAAAGCTTTAGTTGTCTTCTAATCTCCAAATAATTTTTCCAGTAATAATAATAACACTAGATGAGGGGGATCTTGTCCAAAAACTTGCTTATTAACATGCAGTTGGAGGGAGTGCATTTTCATCCTTTGCAGTGTTTTTGCAATAGGATCAATATTCTGCTGTTCACTGTGTGTTTGCCACTTTTCTTAAAATAACCTCCTCTTCTGCATCTCTTAAGTAATGCACAATAAAGTGTATTTTGCTTTTGGTACATGTAATAATATAAATAAAAAATAATAATAAGAAGAAGAAGAACATCCTGTGATTTTAATGACCACAGAGAGCCAGGACCTCGGTTAAACGTCTCATCCGAAAGACGGCACTCACTGAGCCGTATAGAGTCCCCTTCACTATACTGGGGCGTTAGGACCCACACAGACCGCAGGTTGAGCGGCCCCTGTTGGCTTCACTAACACCACTTCCAGCAGCAATCAAACTTTTCCATGTGGTCTCCCATCCAGGTACTGACCGGGCGGCAGGCGCAGCACTGCTTAGCTTCAGTGGGCGACCATGTGAGAGTTGCAGAGAGCTAGCTGCCGGCTATTTTATATTTAATTTTTATATTTATTTTGTAACAAGTTCATATATTTTGTTAATAAAACCTGTTGACCAAAATGGTTTGTATAAACGATTAAAATATAAAAATATATACTAAATATTATATATATATATA
>CAIGQQ010035257.1:4563732-4626470 GCA_903798035.1 Danio albolineatus | reverse complement strand
ATATATACATATACATATCTATATTAATTACATATAGTTTTTAATTAATTTATTTAATTTTAAATTACATTTATGCAACTAAAGCTTAAATATAACAAACCCAACCTCTAAAGCCAATCATCACTGTAACAGAATATTATGCATTTGTAATTAGAGTATCTGAAGAAAAAAAACTAGCAGAAGTATGAAACACCAAGGACAAAAAGACTGCTTACAGTAGGAACACATACACTTTGGAGTACACCGGAGAAGTTCTCCTTCAGCATATGTCTGTGAAATACTCTAGGCTATTTCAGCTAGAAAGAAAAACATCTATTGTCCGTTGTCCTCTTTATGTGTACCTATAGTACTTTAAAACACAATGCAGTAATTGACATAATAAAACAGACCCAGAGGTTCAGAACTGATTTCCAGCAAGCGGCGACAGAATCTCTGATGAAAGAGCTCCAGGGATCAATTGCAATACATAGCAAAGCTCCTGTCAAAACTTCCAGTGTTTCCAAGGCCAGCATGGTCCGCCAGTTGCCAAACAAGCTCTTTTTTTCGATCAGTGTCCAGAGAGAGCCAGTACTCAATTGGGTTATTAGTCTTTCTTCCTGTAAATGTTAAAAGGTACAATATACTGAAACCTGTTCCCGAAAGATAACGTTGAATATTGACAATATCCTGAGGTTTAAAACAATGCAGTGTTTTTATTTGTTGGAGGATTGTAGTTATATTTAAATTTAATTATAACTTTCTCTCTGATGTATTTGTACACCAATTCTTTAGGACTGAAATGACAATATTCTATTATTATATACGATATACGATAAGATAGCATTCCATTTTTATATAAGATCTTTTAATGACTGAAAGAATTATCACAAACTCATTTTTAACCAAAGGCAAATAAGCATATATGGTAACTTAACTGACATTGATTAATATATTACTATAATAATATACACTACCTGACAAATGTCTTGTTGCTTATTCAAATTTTAAGAACAACAAATAATAACTTGACTTCTAGTTAATCATTTGGTATCAGAAGTGGCTAATATGAAAGGCAAAGGCCTCTAGATTATGCTTATTTTACCATGCTTTGATTTTTAATTATTTAATTAGGACAGTAAGGTCTGACTTTGCTTAGACAAAAGTCTGGTCACTTAAAATAAATAATGTACAGTATAGAATAGAAAGTCATGGTGCAGTGGAAAAACAATTAATATTGTGTATGACTCCCATGAGCTTGGAGGACTGCATCCATACATCTCTGCAATGACTCAAATAACTTATTAATGAAGTCATCTGGAATGACAAAGAAAGCGTTCTTGCAGGAGTCTCCTCCTTCATCTTACCCCAGACATGCTCAATAATGTTCATGTCTGGTGACTGGGTTGGCCAATCCTGGAGCACCTTGTCCTTCTTTGCTTTCAGGAACTTTGATGTGGAGGCTGAAGTATGAGAAGGAGAGCTATCCTGCTGAAGAATTTGCCCTCTCCTGTGGTTTGTAATCTAACAGGCAGCACAAATGTCTTGATACCTCAGGTCGTTGATGTTGCCATCCACTCTGCAGATCTCACACGCCCCCATACTGAATGTAACCCCAAACCATGATTTTTCTTTTACCAAACTTGACTGATTTGTGTGAGAATCTTGGGTCCATGCGGGTTTCAATAGGTCTTCTGCAGTATTTGTAATGAGTGGGATGCAGTTCAATGATCTACCTTCTGACACTTTTCCAGATGATCGACTGTAAGTCAAGTTATTATTTGCTGCTCTTACAACTGGGATCGACAACAAGACTTTTGTCAGGTAGTGTACTTATTATTAATAATATCTTATAAATACAGTTGAAGTCAAAATTATTAGCCTTCCTGTGATTTTTTTTTTTTCAACAGAGCATGGCATTTTTCACAGTATTTCCTATACCATTCTTTCTTCAGGAGAAAGTGTTATTTGTTTTATTTTGGCTAGAACAAAATTATTTAAAAAAAAAATTAAATGCCATTTTAAGGTCAATATTATTAGCCTCCTTAAGCAATATATATTTTTTCGATTGGCTACAAAAAACATCGTTGTACATAGATTTGCCAAATTACCATAACTTGCATGGTTAAACTAATTAACCTAAGCCTTTAAATTGCACTAAGCTGAATACTAGTATCTTGAAAAATATCTAGTAAAATATTATGGCAAAAAATAAATCAGCTATTAGAAAATACTTATTAAAAATAGTGCGTTTATAAATGCTTATAAATATGTGTAAAAGAATCTTTTTCTTTCTGTTTTGTTGTTAAACAAAAATTGAGGAAAAATATTTTACAGGAGGGCTATTAATTCTTCAACTGTATATAAAAGATAAGATAAAGGTTCCAAAATAGAGTTTTTGCAATAATTACATTTTAGATTCCTTCCAGTGTACATTTCTTATAAGAACTATTTGTTATTGTCATGTCAGTTTAGTGGCACCTGAGCCTGTTCCCAAATGTTAGTCTGGAGCCCATTTTTTACATGTTAATTTAAATGCAGAATATGCAGCACTGAGATGTTCACAGTTCATCGCTTCTCATGTATTTTGAACTTATTTTCACAACCAAACAAAAGAAAAAAACAGCCTGAGTACATTGGGAACCTTGATATTACAATTTAGGGTTCTTTTCGTATGATTGTGCATTATTTTCTGATGAATGGATTCAAGAATTTAAGAAATTGTAGGTCTGTAAATCCCTGACTTTTTAATGCAGACTTGAGTATCTTGGCAAATCTCAGCACAGTTAGTGACATTGATCCCTTCTGAAACTCTTGAGGAGGCGCATCGATTACTACACTTTTTAAGCAAAAGTCTCCATTTCCTCTGTATTTAATCACACTGCTGTCAAAAGAAACAATTGGGATATTACAGAGATCTCATTTATGATCTTGCTTTGCAAGAAGATGCACCACAATGTTACTTTCAGCATAAATAACAGCACAGCTGCTATAACAACAGAGACGCACAAAGCTAGCGATACTTTGCATGACCTTGAACACTCAGTTAAAACACACAGACAACTATTCAGAGTACAGTTTTACACTGATTTAGGAGATGTCTACAAAAACCAATCATGTATAATTCACAAAAACAACATCTGCTTGTCTCCAATTGCCCAATTTGGATGCAACAGGCTAAGGATGCAGCACATCGCAATGGCGCTGTCATTGTCTCAGCCTCACAATTTCACATTTTGCTAATTTCTCGTATTAACCAATATTCTCTTCTGTGCGTGTCAAAGCTGAAGGGCCCTTAGACTTCACCCCTCCCCCTGCTCCTTCATTCCCTTCTCTGCAAGCTTTGGTCCGTACAAATCCAATTTAGCAAATCTATTTTGACATTGAATTTGCACTCATTCAGATGTGGCATCGGACTCTCTGTTCCTCAGGTCTCTTTCTGTAATGAAATGTCTGCAGCAGACCTGAGAGCTGATTATACACATCCCACTATTCAAAAATACCTGTTCTAACTACTCTTCGCTATCAAAATCTGAACTTTACAACCAGGGATCTTTTCTGGTCTTTTGATGCAAAACTTTGCAACTCAGTGACTGTACCATTAAAAAAAAACTGAATCTGAAATGTGATTTGATTTAGCCATTGTGATTTTTTATTAGACTGAAACTGATCCATGATACTTGGAGAAAGCTATCGGTTAGCATTATGTCAGTTGTCTGGCTCATATAGGGCTGCCAGAGGTATACGATTACCAATCTGAGATCTTTGCTTATGGGAAGCACAAAACTACTTGAGCCAATCAAATTAACTGTAAATGCCATGTCACTAATCACACCAATCACACACACACATAGATTAAAAAACATTAACCGTCACCAATCCGGACACAGGAAAAACTGAAAGAACTAAATATTACTATTATGAATAATAATTATATTATTATTAATAATAATAATTTTGCCATACTACAACTTTAGTGAACAATTAAAGTTCCAAGATAGGATTTCATAGCATAGTCAATAAAAAACATTTTGTGTTTCACAAAAAAATAAATAATAATAATAAAAAATACAAAAAAATAAAAAAATCTCTTTCATTCATTTTCCTTCAGCTTAGTCTCTATTTCAGAGGCAGCCACAGCGGAATGAATCGCCAACTATTCCAGCATGTTTTATGCAGCGGATGCCCTTCCAGCTACAATCCAGTAAAGGGAAACACCCATACACCCTCATTCACGCACACTTATACACTACGGACAATTTAACTTATCCAAATAACCTATCCCGCATGTCTTTGGACTGTGGGGGAAACCGGAGCACACAGAGGAAACCCACATGAACACGGGGAGAAGATGCAAACTCCGCCTTAAGATGCAAGTGCCGCCTTAAAGAGTCTTTTTAAAAATTAAAAGGAACCCGCAGAGCACAACAGAGTTCTAAAAGCAAAAACACCACGTTTCCACCATAGGGAAATTATAATTTTTATAATAACTGATCAACTTTCACAGACAGAACTGCTGTGAGCTCTGAAGGGTTTGAAACTCACCCTGCTTCAGTTATACCTTATAAGTGACAGCTCAAATCATGCATATTATATTTTTTCAGCCTTGTTATTTGCAAAACCAATTCAAATATTGAAATTGAATTTTTTTTTAATGAACTGGGAGCGGCATGGTGGCTCAGTGGTTAGCACTGGTCGCTGGTTCGAGTCCTGGCTGGACCAGCTGGCATTTCTGTGTGGAGTTTGCATGTTCCCCCGTGTTCGCGTGCGTTTCCTCTGGGTGCTCCGGTTTTCGCCACAGTCCAAAGACACGCACTGTGTGTGTTTGTGACATATCGGGACACAAATCTGTATAATGACACAGGTATGACACAGGTATTAGAAAAAGGAGGTGAAATATGAGGACATTGGTGACTTCCTCATTTCTCAAAAAGCTTATAAATCCCTTAGAATGAGTTTAATCAGAGAGTAAAGCTGCACACAGTCTCCTGTGATGGTTGGGTTTAGGGGTAGGGTGGGGTGTAAGCAATATAATATACAGTTTGGGCAGTATAAAATGAATGGAAACTATACAGTATAAAATTAATGAATGTAATGTACCCACTTTTCACAAAAACAAACATATGTGTGTGTGAGTGTGAATGAGTGTGTATAGATGTTTCCCAGTACTGGGTTGCAGCTAGAAGGGCATCCACTGTGTAAAACTTATGCTGGATAAGTTGGCGGTTCATTTTGCTGTGGCGACCCCTGTTGAATAAAGGGACTAATCTGAAGGAAAATGAATGAATGAATGAATGAATGAATGAAAGAAATGGGACTTGGCCACAGTTTAGAACCTACAGTATAAAACCTGCAATACCCTACACTGAATACCCTACACTGTCAAGCAAACTCTAGCACAGCTAAAGCTTTTTCTTTTCTGTTCTTTTTTACCTTACTCACGTAGAAGATTTTCTGATATTATAAGTTAAGAAGACCCTGCATTTCCATTCTTAAGCAAATGACCTTATGACATAATTTCACAAAAATTAGCCCCCTCACACAAAAAACTGCAGAAGCTCTCATAAGAAAACAAGAACAAAATAAGCAAATTCAGGAACATTGTTTCTGAATCAAAGTTTTTCCGTCATCAGGCTTGAAGAGAATGATCAGGAATTTAAAAAATGAACATATACCTGAAATATGCTCTTATAAAATTAGCAGGACCAATAAGTAATCTTAAAATAACCTTGATTATTTTTAGGTGTGAAGATGATCAATTTGGCATCACGGTGGCACAGTGGGTAGCACAATTGCAGCAAGAAGGTCACTGGTTCGAGTCTTGGCTGGGTCAATTCGCATGGGTGTTCTCTGGGTGCATTGGGTATAGCTAAATTGTCCGTAGTGTATGTGTGTGAATGAGTATGGATGTTTCTCAGTGATGGGTTGCAGCTAGGAGGGCATCCGCTGCATAAAACATATGCTGGATAAGTTGGTGGTTCATTCCGCTGTGGCGACCCCAGATTAATAAAGGGACTAAGTTGAAAAGAAAATTAATGAATGAAGATAATGAATTTGAAGAATTTTCACTATATAAAACATTGTGTGGACTGGAACGATTACAATTATTTACAGAACAATAGTTCGAAATAAATATATTTTAACGGTGGAATCAATAATTCAACCCTAAGCCAGAGTATGTTAATATTACAACATATTCTATTATAAATAATCTACAGCAACAGGCCCTGAGATAGTCTGACATAGTTCCTCTAGACACACACACACACACACAGTAGGTATTTACAGAGCGAGCCTTTGGCCAGTTTCAGTTGGAATACACACAGAGACAAGAGAGCCAGGCCAATTATACTCTCCACAAATTACCCTTGATTAAGCAGCAGAACAGCAGCTGCAGAGCAACAACACCCGGAGACTCTCCTCTCTGGTTCATACTGAAGCAGTCCTTCCCTCAACATCCACGGCACATCCTCAGAGCTCCCACTCCCTCTCGTGCACAATCAAGAAGAAGCCCAACTGTAAACTCTGCATAAATATTTACATAATTACAACCCCCTGCAGACAGAATCCTGCATAAATGTGTGCTTTTCCCAAAAGAGTGATTTGTAAACAGCTCGACGTGATTCCCGGGGTTATTTTGCCATTTCAGAACAGTGAATTAAATGACAAATTAATCAAACGCCACAGGTTGAACAGTCACTTTTGTTTGGTTAGAACAAGCACAATGCGGTCAAACACAAGAAGCAGTCAAGCGAGAGAGATACTGACGCAAACAACAGGAAAGACGTATGGAAAGAGATCTGTGATGGCTTTTACCTCCATCTGCTGTGCATTGTGAACTAAACTGATACTAATGTCTCTTCTCTCTGGCAGTGATGTCTAAGCCGTCATGAATAATACAGGCCCGAAGTACATGTTAGTGCCACTCAGGGGGGCTTTCCCTTGGCTTGCAGAGGCAGAAAATGGAACAGCGAGACAGAAACAGGGTCGGCTCTCCCACAAGGAATGAATGACACTGATTTGCCTTTCTGCCTTGCTTTTCTGCCCCTTGCTTCTTTCAGGCGACTGATGCGCTGCTAGGGCCACATAGAAAAACAGACAGATAAACAGATGCAGGGATAATTCTAAGCTGACTCACATAATGAGGTAATACTCAGCCAGGCTCTGGCTAAAAACAGTATGAATGATGCAGGTGTAGGAATGAATGAAGGAATGCTTCATAACGCTTACTATTGAACGCCATCATGGGAATCATGAACAGCCTGTTGCAAGCAACCCCCGCCTGTGCTTTCTTTCCAAGCTTTCGAGGTTACCACGAATACCAACACCTAGCAACTACAAAGCAGCATCGTGCATCGAAATGTGCTGTTAAAAATGGCAAGCAATCTGAAGCATGACCTCCCTGTATTTTGCGCTGTCAAGTCGAAGCCTGCGTAATCGGGTGCGTTGATAAAACTGGCCACCTGTTAAGCTTAAACTTCACAGAGTCTAACGATGCGTTCTTCGCACACAAATCAGTTGGTAGAAGGAGGATTACCTTATAGCCTTCGTGTCTGTGTTTATTCTCCTCGAGCCACAGGCGACTGTCAGACGACAGCGGGCTGCTTTTACTCCGCGGAGAAACGGAGTTCCTGGCTCCCTGGCATCTATCAGGCGTGCATGCACGGGCGTGATGAGCTGGATCGCCGGATCTCAGGCTGTCGTTGTCTCGCTGCAACGGCTGCTGGCTTCTCAGCTCCGTGGATCCCCTCACGCAGCAGTTGGGTAGGCTGCTCCTCAACAGTCGCTGCTGCTGGACCTGTAGCTGGAGGAAAGGTGGAGGCTTGTGATGCTGATGCTGATGCTGCAACAGCTGCTGATGCTCGTGCGATTCGCAGCTGCACGAACAGTGATGATCTTGTTGGCAATTCGCAGTTTTGGCAGCCCCTCCAACACTCTGCTGCCGACTTAGGGAGGGTTTCGAACAGTCTGCGAGACTTGGGTTGCTCCCTTGGCTTTTGACTGGTGCTTCCTGACTGAAAGGGCTGGGCAGACTCTCTTGGCTGTGTTTTGGCAAGGGGAGTGCGGTTTGTCTGGGGCCACCTCTGTGCTCCGCGTGCTGGTGGTGGTGCTGATGGACGGCTCCCGAGTAGCGATGCTGCATCCCCGCCTCACCTGCGGCGGAGTGCCGCTTTGCGTTGCAATGATCCGGCACCCTTTCGCTCCGCGCAGCCCCGGTGGAGTCAAGGAGGCCCGTTTCATTGGTAGGTTTGACCAAGACCAGCCTCATCACGTCACTCTGAAGTTACAGCGAGCACCGCCCACATGTGACAGTCGAACTGTTTATATGAATGAGTTTGCTAACTGTATGAGGTTGCGAACAATCGGGGGGTTGAGGGAATCAGATTCCTCGATTTAACACTCGAACCCCCCTAAAACATAATGATTTTAGTTAAAATACATGGTCATAGGAGTATAGGTCTAGCAAACAAATGCTAACGAATAAAGTTGTTTTCATGTGAGTGTAACCATAGCAACTATTAACGGCTCCATCGTGGTGTAAAACGTTGTAAGTACTGTTATTATTCGTGTCAAATGTAGCCTGTATATTCCAAATAGACTACTCAAACATGAATGTTTATTTAATAAATATTTGTTTATACAGTATATGGTTCTTAGATATTTGATGTTTAGCAATCTAGATTATGATATGGAAGACAAACCTGGAAATGTTCATGATTCAGCAGAATCATTTGATAAATTTGCCGTCCATATTGCTTTTCTAAAAAAGTCTATCTACTTAATTGGTAGCTGAATTATTTAGGTTGCTAACACAAATCTGGATGATTTTATCTGCATTAGATCTGACTCCAGAACAAGAGAATTATTTAAATCACAGTCCTGATCTGGCATCATTGTTCTCATAACTGTAATATTATGTCAGTTAAAGGGAACTGTACAAGCAGCAAGTGTCCTAGTCAGTTTGCATGAGATGTGTTGGGTAAATTGTCTAAACTAAAGCTTTTACTAAACTAGGGGTAAATCATTTAGAAAGAAGGAAACAAAGATCTTATGACATAATAGTGAACTTATGTTTTTGAATTGATTCGATATAATGTAAATGTGATGCAACGCTGGGTCAATCTGATGGCGAGATGGTCATGCATCCCAAAGTGACCTGCAAAGAGACAAGAGAATAAATTCATATCAGTTCCAGTAAAAACAATTGTTCCATTTCATTTATATGTTAGTACATGCACCCAAACCATATGTGTGTGGCTGATTACAGGATAGTAGTTTTCGGATTGAGTGCTGTTATCAGTGAGGCTGATGCCAAAGTTTGGAGCTGGATTTCGGAGTGGATCTGGGGCACAGATGAAGAAAGCTGGTAATTTGATCTTTTTCATTAAGTAATTAGTCCTAGAGACCTGTATGGGTTCCTGAGCAGAATGAAGTATCATTTGCTTTCTGGTTTTGGAGGCAACGTTGCTTACAACCACATGAATTATTAATATCCTTTCCCACTCCATGTTCAGAGATGTTGTGTGTGTGGGATTGCTTGCTGAAATGACCCCAGTGTGGCATTTATAAAAACAAAACAAAAATCCTCTCTGTTTAGTTGTCAGTGCTATAGACAGGCTGTTGTTTCATGCTGAACATTTCAGAATGAAAACTAAATTGTTTTTATAAGTAGAAAATATTGGACATCTACTTTATTCAGTGGTAAATAAATACAATTAAAGATTAAGGTTTAATTTGTACTGTAAGTAAAATGTTACCAGAAAAGAACTAATTACACTTTCAAACCAGTAATATTAGTTAATGTTAACATTTATTCACATTAACTAACAATGAGCAACATTTTAATAGCATTTATGAATTTTTGATAATGTTAGTACTAAAAATACAATCCTTCATTGTTTATCAGGCCCGTTAGTTCACAATGCATTAAATTATGATACTACCACTTTGGAAATAAATGTAAAACAACAATTGTAGATTACAGAATACGTTTTCATATGCATAGTATTTCTTTACAAAGTAACATCACCAACAACTGGCTTGTATTCAACAAGCAAATTCAGTTGTTTTTGTGAATTCATGTGTACAGAGATCATTCTGACAACAGTGTCTATATCTATACACCAAAGTTTTTAAAACCCTAAAGTAGGGCTGCACAATATATCGTTTCGGCATCTATATCGCAATGTGATCATTCGCAAGTCACATCGCAGGATACGCAATGTTGAGTTTGTATTATAATTTACCACTTGCATGTGTTTTTGATGCCTGTGATTGAATAATGATTTTAAAAACATTCTGGTACCATTTGTGAAATTAACTAAGATTAATTTTATTGAATTATTTTTATTTTTATCATTCAGTTACTGTACTTGAATACTGTTAAGACTCGGGAAACGATAAAACACTTTATTTCAACATTATCTTTTTCTTGATTGTATTTATAGATTGTTATGCATATAAATACTCACAACACATGCAAATGCAGAAATGTACTGCAAATAGCACAGACCATAACTAAAATGTGCCAGAGGACCCCAAAAAGTTTTTAGATTGTTTATTCGATTTGATGGAGCTTCAAATAGTAAACATTAATTCATCAATCTCTGCATGCAAAAACTCACAACACATGCAAATAGAGAAACACACTGCAAGTACCACAGACCACAGCAAAAATGTGTCAGGGGACCCCAAAAATTTTATAGATTGTTTATTAGATTTAAGGAGATGCACTCCCACTGCAGAATCCTCTCAATCAACGCTATCTTGCGGCAATTCGTAACTTTTGATTTAGTGGCTAATTCGTATGAATTCGTATGATCTAATTCATATAATTTAGTACGATTTGCTCATCACCCAATGACGGTTGAGTTTAGGGGTGGGGTTGGGTGCCACGCCTCCTTTTTTAAATCGTACATTTTCGTGAACTCTTCACTAAACTGGCAAAACATAAAATGCTTACGTTTTCTCGTGAAATCAGGCTGTCTCAATTGACCTAACATTATAAATTCTTTCCACATATGATATTTAGTCATCTGGTGAAATTGTATTCATATCGCAATGTTTAAAAAAATAAAGTAAATAAATAAATCACAATGTTAGATTTTTCCAATATCGTGCAGCCCTACCCCAAAGCTTTTCCATTTAAAGTATATCGTTGTCATTGAAAAAATCCCTAATTTTGAACTTATCTGTTCATACATAGTCATCATACATTGGTTCACCGATTATGTTCACCTGTGTCTAGTTTAGTTACTCATTGTCTAGTGATTTCAGATCATTGTCTAGTAATGTCTGTGCATATCGTGGCTTAAAAGGGGGCATACATGGTGCAAGCAATACAAGTACAAGCAATAATTGCATCGTGCATACCCATATTTTCCTACCCATTTCTAAGGTTATTCATTGATTTATTATGTTCACCTGTGTCTTGTTTATTTTTTTCCTCTTGTGTTTATATGCCTTTAGATCATTTGTCCAGAATTTTCTCTGACTACGATGCTTTACCCATGTTAGCTCTCTCTTGTTTAAATGGTGATTCAATGGTTTATTGATTACGTTCACCTGTTTCTGGTTTAGTTCCTCGTCATCTTGTTTATATGCTCTCAGTTCCTTTGGTTCACTGTCCGAGCACTTTGACGTAAGCTGATATGTTCTTTCAGGTGCTTAAGTTGGTTTAGGGTTAGTTAGGGTCATCTTTTATGGTCTGTTGTTAAACATCTGCAATTAGATCCACCTCTCTATCTAACAGTTATACAAGTAAACTTTAGCTTATTCATTACAAATGGCTTCAACTTAAATTAATTGACATTATTAAAAGCTGTTAAAATGTTTGCTTTTCCTCCACCATTTTTAATGCGTTAACTAACGTGGGCAAAATTGAACATGACTTTAAGGAGTACATCTCATTTTAAGAGGACAGAAGCTGTAAATGAAACAATCTCAACAATTCAGTAGTCTGACATCAGAATCAAACCTCCCCAGAGGAAGCAGATTGTAATTTGTAAAGCCACTCAGGCCCTGGAAACGGCACACCATACAAACAGAGCAATTTTATGGGCTATCAGGTATTTAATATCCTGGTATCACTTTTACAACAGAAGGGCCATCTGTTTTCTATTTTAACCTGTACAAGAGAGCGAGCATAAGTAATTCTTTTAGCAATCAAGCTGACAGCACTTATATAAAGGCCTCTCAGTGTGCATTATTTATATATCTCCTCCTGGCGTTCCACCTGTTCATTAAACTGCATTCGAACTTCTCGCCCACAACTGCAAGGAGGTTACACGCAATCTAAATATGGTATTTTTTTTTCACCAATTATTGCCTTTCTAGTGATTTTGGATCATTTTCTAAGAAAAAAATCCAGGACTAAAGAAAAGCAACACTGCCTCGTGATCAGCAGCTCAAATCAATAGTTGTAATTATTTACAATGATAGTTAGATTCATTCGCATAAATTCACTCTTATAATCAGCTTCAGCCACAGCAAAATCACACTTTGCATCTGATATGGGGTCAGTCTGAATGATTAGAGCGTTAAATTCAAGTCAGCCTATAAAAGTGATTAATAATGTTGTAAGAGCAGCAGAGGAAAACCATGCAAAATGGTTGCTCCCGTGTTTATTTTGCATTTGCGCTAAGGTAACCGTGTTGCCATTACAGATGCTCTTTTGTATGAATAAACGCATGTTCCTGTCTAACAGCGAGTGAGAGATGGAGAGGCCCTGTCACAAGCAGATGAGTGTTCATTACTTTACCCTTGACGGGGGGTTTGGGCAGCAGGAAAGAGATTTCACGCTAATTTGGGGGATGACACCGTAGCATTTACTATATTTATATATATAGTTTTATATATATAAAACAAACAGAGCATATCACCCTTGATAGCACTTTAACTCTTTTTAATCACACCTAAAAACACAATTTTTAGATTGTAATTTGTGGTTTCATATCTCCCTATATACCATAAAGCAAGTCAAAATGGATGTTGTTCAAACAAAATAAAAATGGCAAGTTGGATTTATGTTTTTTTTCCCATGCATTGCAATAAAACCCTGCTGTTAGCAACTGGGGACATTATTGTGGAAAAGTCTTTGCCAGTAATTAAAAAAACTGCCAAATAGTTCATCTTAATATTACATTGAATTATTGGAATCCATTATGTAGCTCTCTGTTGTTAAGATGATAACATCCAGTACAAAAGTTGTATTTTTAGGTCTATATTAGACTCAGCCATCTAACACCACTTGCCAATGTCAAAATGGCTGAGATGACCAATCTGATTAAAGTGGGCATGGCCTGCTGTTCAAAGAACAATCAGTTAATCACTGAAAGAAAGCAAAAGTAGCTAAACATTTAATGTGAGAGAAATAATTTACAAATCAAATGTTGAACCACTGACGAAATACTCAGTTTCTCTTTACGTTTTAGAGTTTGAATAAAACAATGTTATCGTTTACAGGTGCGCAAACCATGTATTCCCACCCGCTTCGAATGTTATCACTCGATTGAATGAGCATTATCAGTGGTTATCAGCTGATAGATATGGGCCTGTAGGGGCCTAAATTCTGTGCCTATTAGTAGGCTCAGAGGGCTGTTATCATGCATCCACATGGTTAATCAGCTATACTAACAGAGAAGACTCCAGATCAAGATTTGTATTTTATATTACTGTGACGGTTAGGGTTGGGGTAGGGGTAGATGTTAATAAAATACATTTTATAGGAAATTTAATAAATAATATAAATAATTCTTATGATTATTCAGCTATACTAATTGAGAAGACTTCATATCCAGATCTGTTTTTACATTACTGTGACGGTTAGGTTAAGGGTTGGGATAGACGTTAATAAAATAAATTTCATGGGAAATTTAATAAATAATATAAATACTGTATGTATGTGATCTACAGCTGGTTAACGACGTGGATGAATGATAACAGCCTTCTGAGCCTACCAGCATGTGCAGAAGGCCCCTACTGGCTCATATCTTTCAGCTGATAAAACCCATTCAATCGAGTGATAACATTCAAATTGGCTGGCATTCCTAACTCGACAGCATTTATTAATCTTAATGTAAATTTCAACATTTACTAATACATCTAAAAAGTAGGGCTGTCCAAGAATTAATCGTGATTAATCACATTGAAAATAAAAATTTGTTTTGACATAATATGTGTGTGTGTTTTATATATTTATTATGTATATGTGATAAACACATTCATAAAGCCAAAACTATATATTAAAAAGTTACATCAAAGTAGTTACATCATATTCAAATGTAAAATTTGTATCATACACATATATTTTTTATATATCTAAATATAAACCAACATTTTATCAAGTACATGCATGTGTGTATTTATATATTCATAATAAAATATACACAGTACACACACAAATATTATGTTAAACTTTTATTTTGGATGTGATTAATCACGATAAATTTTTTGACAGCCCTACTAAAAAGCAAAAGTAGTGTGTTCAGATTAATGAATGCACTGTGAACATAACATAAGCAAATATTAACAGATACTGTAACAGATATACAGTATTACTCGAAAATGAAATGCTACTCACCATTTCCTTGCCATCAAGTGTTTCCAAAGCTTTATACGTTTCTTTTTTCAGTCCCACTTTATATTAAGTGTCCTTAACTACTATGAACTTGCATCAAAAAATAAATACAATGTACTTACTGTGTTCATAATGTATTTGAGAACACTTGTGGTGCTCTTGAGTTGGGAAAGGGGTAGGGTTAAGGACAAGTTTGGTGGTATCTGTGTTTTTAAAAGGTGTAGGGGATGGTCAACAGTGTATTTACAAATGTAATTACAGAAATTAGTTACAGATGTAATTACATACAGATATGTAATCAAGCATAAGTACACTGTAAAAACATGTATTTACACAATAAGTACATTGTAAGAAATTATTAATTTTGGTGTAAGTACATATTAGTGAAGGCCACTTAATATAAAGGTGGGACCCTTTTTTCTGTTAATTTGGAAACCAGTAAACAATGTCCATTGCAGGAAAAAATACACGTTGTCTATTAGTTTCCAACATTCTACACTCAAAATATCTTCTCATTTGTTCAACAGAAAAAAGAAACTCAAACAGGTTTGGAACAAATGGAGGGCAAGTAAATGATTGACAATAATACTAAAAGATTAAATAATTAAGACAAAATGCTTAAAAATCTACGTAAAACATTGCATGATATCCTAATATTTCCTCAGACATGACACCTGTTGATTACAGCTTCAAAAGCTGCATTAAGTTTCTCAAAAAGCTTCAACATGCAAGACAATAATAAAACAAGTATTTGCATTGAGGGTCTGATATACAAATATAAAAACATCTCTAAAAACATCTATAACTGCAAACCAAGACATCCTTACCTTGAAGCAGCGTGCTCCTTTCCCTCTGCAAGCATGTTAGTTAAAGTCGAGTCCCCAACATACGAGATTGAGTGATGGGCGCTTTTTCGAGAAAACAGGATTTAGTCATCAGACATGCAGCGTTTTCCTCAGACGCTTGTCAGATGTCGGGGGCCGGCCGGTCTCTCTTTGAGACGCATAATTAGGATGCAGGCTGAAGAAAGGACAGCCCAGCTTGATAAGGGTTGGCATGCAAATGGATAAGGAGACAAAGAAACAAGCAGCACACACAGAGCGAGAAAGAGAGAGAGGCAGAGCTGAACACTATATGTTGCGCACACCGCATCACTTTCTGCTTTAAGTGTCGGGTATCATTATTGCGTCCAGCGCTCGGGTTGGTGGAGGCAGTCGAATGCATTGAGGAAAGCGAGGGGAGAGAAATGTGCGATTGATGCTGAGCAGTTCAAAGGCCTTCCCAAACCCTCTTATCTTACCCGCCACAGAGGCAGCTCAGATAAAAGAGCAACAACACACATCACACCAGGATCACGCTGGACGGAAACATCCATGTACATGTACATGAGCAGCAGGGTTCATGTGCTAGAGTGTGGACGCTCCTCTGTAATTAAGCTTGCTGGAGAAAGGGGGGATTTGTGTTGAAGTATAGCTGTTTTTGGGGTCATGATTGTCATTTGTGGCCTCGAACCACAAAACTTTATGTTGCACGTGTATATTTTTAGCAACTGCCAGGGGCTGACTTAGGCCCCGTTTACACTGTCAGGTCTTGATGCCCAGTTACGACTTGTTATTTGATTTTTTTAGCCTGTCTGTTTACACGTTCTTTTAATTGTGGCCCATATCTGATTCATGTGTATACACTTGCCATATAATTTACGATGTCGCGCATGCGTAATGGCGGGTTCTAACATCTGCACCACAATGGAAGAAATGGCCTTTCTTTTAGCTCTGCGAAATATGCTAAATTAGCCCAACTTTAAAATGATTTTGAGGCGGAGGGAAAAGGCAGCTTGCGTCTATGGTTTATATATGGTGTCCTCCGCAAGAAGGCAGGTAACTTCTGCTGTCGACCACTGACCACTTTTCTCCTCCATGTTTCCTCTGTTGTTGTTGTTGTTTACCACGTTGGCGTCTCCACACATGCTCTCTCCTCTACGTCATTAAACCGGGAGAAGTAACACATTGTCGCAAGTTGAATAGCGTACAAAACGGAATGCCTCAATAAATCCGATCTGCCTGTTTACATGACAGTCGCATTGTCACATATCCGATTTATACCTGATTTATTTCCACATATGAAGGAGGCCTGAAACCGATCTCTGAATAACTGAATGCATACGTTTTTCTTTCCTGTTTACACAGTCATATAACAGATCTGATATGGCACATATGAGCAAAAAAATCTGAATTGGGTCACATTTAACTGGCAGTGTGAACAGGGCCTTAGGGATTTTTTTATAAAAATAAAAATGACAAATAAGTAAACTATACATAAATTAAATTACAAGTAACGTATGTATCACATTCATCGAGACTGAGAATATATTTATATACATTTTTTGTATAAATAAATGTAATTGAATGATATTTGTTATCTAATTTAGCAGCGTGACGACAGTACAAAATACAAAATACGTTTTTTAATAATATTCATTCATTCATTCATTTTCTTGTCGGCTTAATCCCTTTATTTATCCAGAGTCGCCACAGCGGAATGATCCGCCAACTTATCCAGCAGTTGTTTTTCACGCAGTGGATGTCCTTCCAGCCACAACCCATCTCTGGGAAACATCCACACATTCTCATTCTCTTACCCAATTCACCTGTACCGCATATCTTTGGACTGTGGGGGAAACCGGAGCACCCGGAGGAAACCCACGCAACCATGGGGAGAACATGCAAACTCCACACAGAAATGCCAACTGACCCAGCCGAGGCTCGAACCAGCTACCTTCTTGCTGTGAGGCGAACGTGCTACTCACTATGCCACTGTGGCGCCCTTTTTTATAATAATATTAATAATTTTTTAAAAATCCAATTGTTCTGTATTTAACAAACTGGTTTGTAGTGGTGGAAATAGTACTGAAAAGTCATAATTAGGTAAAAGTACTATTACTTGCCCAAAAATGTAGTACTAGTAGAGTAAAACTGCTATGAATACTACACAAAGTATGAGTAAAAAGTAGACCTTTCGAAAGTACTCAAGAGTAATGAGTATTGCGCTGTAAAAAGCTGATGCATTTACATGTAATGTGTGTAAACGTAACATTTTGTAGTGCATTTAGTTATTGCCCAGCAGGCACATAACGTCGGACGTTAATAATAGGTTAGATTTAGACTGTGACAACAGGTGAGCAAAATTCGATTTATAGTCAGCATCTAAGGACAGTGTTATTTTGAGGTCTAATAATGACGTCAAATGACTTTGATATTTGTTTGATTATAGGTTGCATTAAAAAGTGACCAAAATCCAACGTCGAGCCAACATCTTAAACCTATGTCATATTGACATCAAATACTTAAATTTATTCGTTATTTATTATTTTGGCAACCAAAATCCAATCTCTGATAGACGTTATAGTGGTAACGTCCACACAATGTCAAGCTGTAACATCATTAGACATAGATATTTGGTTGATTTTAGGTTGAACACTTGATGTGGGTTCTGACGTCAAGCAAATTTAATTTCCAAACAAAATGCAACGTCTCTGCTCATGTTGGCGTCTTGTGCATGCTGGGTGTTTAAGGCTATTTCGGTTATTATACAGTAAATATCCGCCATCTTCCCATCAGTGGCATGCATCTAAACAGTTTCTGGGTCAATGTGTGTAAAGCTTTTGGACATCCACTTGGACATTTTTAATGCTTCCAAACAGTTTGCGGCAATTATAAATCACCCATGTCTTGAGGTAGTTCATTATGATGCGATTTATGGTTTTAAACCTACGAGTTTCTTTCTTTTGTTGAACAAAAAAAGAAAGATATTTGGAAGAATGCTGGATGCTGAGAACCCATACTTCCATAGTAGGATAAAAAAAAATACTATAGGAGTCAATGGCAACCAGCATTTATCATAATATCTTCTTTAGTGTTCAACAGAAGATTTTGAACAAGTAAAATGTGAGTAAATTAATTGAATTTCAGTTTTGAGTGAACTATCGCTTTAAACCTGACTTGAACTTGATGATGTTTGCCAGTTAGAGATGTTCCACAAAACATATTGTGGTGCAGTGGAAGCAAAAGCATCTGAGGCAGCATTTTCAAAGTCACAGATTTGATCGGTGACATAAAAGCTGCGCAACATCACATCTGATCACTCAAGATCTACACAGGCCTCGATCTAGAAAGCATAATGACAGACTGAGCTTTCTGTGTTAGACAGATGTGGGCCATCATCAGCCAGACTCCGCAGATTAGGGAACTCCATGCTATTTTAGGCCTGATGCTCTTAAGGACAGCAGGGTCTCTCCCTCTCAGACTCCTCATGCTGCGCCGAGCATCAGCTACTTTAATCAGCTTCATCTCGCAAAACAGACCACTCATTCAACTTGTGTATATTTAAAAACGTTATGGTTTAATAACTTGACCAAGTAAATAAGGACCATTTACACAAGACTGTTAAGACGTGTTTATCATAATCTTAAATGCTTGGAATTTTTATTTTTTTATATTTTTGGTTTCAGTGTTGGGGAAAGTTACTTTAGAAAGTAACGCGTTACAATATTGAGTTACTCCCAAAAAAAGTAACTAGTTGCATTTCGTAGTTACTTTTTATGGTAAGTAATGTGTTACTTTTGAGTTACTTTTGGTTACTTGCATTTCCTCACAACACAAACATTTCAGGAAAACACGCTGCATTTCCTCACAACACAAATGGCACAGAACACAACGGATATGTCCATTGAGACAATCCCCTTTTCCTTTTCTTCGATGTGTTCAAAATGGTGAACTCATTCTCTCATTGGCTGCGCGATTCACTGTGACGAATTTTAATTCAGCAATTTATTTTTTGATTTAGCTAATTAATTAAACTAAAAAGTAACTCGTGTCAATTTTTAAAAAGGTAACTGAAATATTCTTCCATAATTTTTTAATGCGTTACTTTACTCGTTACTTAAAGCCATATTACATAACTCACATTACGTGTAATGCGTTACTGCAAACACTGTTTATTTTTTTTAAACTTCTGCACTTTTATATGTATTTATGGATGTAATATATCATCTTTGCATCAAATTAGAAAAAAACTAATTACTGTATGGACAGGACAGTAAATTTGACATCATTCTCTCTTCTGCATGCCGTTAATAGTCACACACATTTTTTTCCTTTTTCTGAAGGTCTTGATCACACCGTTGTGGACTTTTTCTTTTATTATTAAAGCAAATAAGATTGTAAAAATATTATTTGTTGTACTCTCCCAATCACAGCGCTCTAAGTTTGCTCAACTATGACAACTTCTGCAACTGAGAAACCCGGAAATGTGAAAAGGGTCCATTAAGTATCTGTATACTGTCATTAGCTACGTTAACATTCAAATATGCAAATTAAATTGATTCAAATAAGAGAAAAACAGGAATATCGCATAAAAGACATGCAAATAAAACAGCGTTTCCATTCAACGAGTCAAAGGGAACAAAATTTTACTTACTGATTAACTGGCACCAAATATCAATAGTAAACATGGAATTTGCTGCAGTAGAAGCTGCGTGAATCTTTTCTTTATTTAATAAATGACCTGCCGAAATGCATTGAACGTGGTGGTGTTTGAAAGAGCTCAGAGGCTCTTGATTCTGGAGATAATAAATAATATAATTATAAACACTGAAATGGTTACAACATTTTAGAATGATCAAAACATTTCAGATGTTTTACAATGTGCTCAGCCTGCTGGTTTGTCTGTTCACACATATTTTTTATCATCACATAATCTCTTATAACAAAATCACATGACTTATTTAATGTGCATGCTAGTTTGTTCGGTAAAAGTGTTTCCATGGTAAAAACAATTCTGCGCAGGCATTTTTTATGAACGTTTTCAAAACTTATGTGCATCTTGGTGTTTCCATCAACCTTTTTTTATGACCATATACAAAATGCGCATAAAAATAGGTGGATGGAAACATAGCTAGTGATAATAAATACTGTACACAAATTACTAACGCTACAAAACTGACTAATTTATCATAAATCATATATGGTTAGCCACTCTTCTGGCCTGGATTGTGGGTCCTGAAATGTGTGTGGACCTGCAGCTAGATTTATCTCAACTGCTGCAGTGGCACTGTGGGCAGAAATGTGCAAATCAAGAGGCACTGATGTATAATAAGATCCTCTTCCTACGTCACTAGAAGAGTGAAATCTGAGCAGCTCATTTTTCCACATGCTTACAGAGAAAGGCTCACCAAAACAAAGTTACTGGCTTGCCCTTTTTCAAGCTTTCCAGTAGATACACCAGAAACCAGCTTATAGCACTTAAACACAAGAGGGAAAAAAAAGATCAATATGTCTCCTTTAAGAAGGCCGGTCTCTAAAACAATCCTGATGAAACGATCACGATGAAGGAGCGCTGCTAATAAAAATCAGCCAAATATAGTCACTGCCCTTGAGTGCAGGAGGGGGATGTTTTTTAATTAACACTCTCAGTGGGTCACAACTAATAATGTGCAAATAGGTTTAAAAATAAAACACGAGTAACACGTTCGCTTTGAAACACCCTTGTTGAGAGATTTTTTCCGTTTGATTAAGCACAGCCGTTCTTGAACAATTGAGCTCTTCATTTGATTGTTTTACAGGCAGTTTGGGGAAAGGATGGATTCTGCGTGGGAGAGATGTGTTCGTGAAGGTAAGTAAATGGGAAAGGTTATCGCCTAGCATAATCTCCGGATGACCTGCAGGTCCTTCACTCTGACGCTGCTTGATGACACATTACAGCCATAAATTACTTTAAGTGCTAAAGAGTGTTCCTGCTGAGGATAAAGGTGGCCACTGGGAATCATCCAGCCTGCGGGCTAATTTCCTTTCCTTCCGGAACGTCCCATAGGGGTCAGTGAGCGTTTGTGTACCTGCAGAGACGTTATTAAAAGCAGATCTACATTCAGTATTTGTGAAGTATCACGAAAGATGAAATCTGCTTTTTGATGTGACTGAAAGTAAGAGAATGGAAGGCAAATCCCACAAATATAGAAAAAATAATAATTACTGTATTAAATTCCTAAGTCCTAAGTGTAAATGAAATACTGAATAAACTGTTGCTTTTTATTAATTTTCTAATTTCAATAATATATATGCACTTTTTTATTTATTTCCAGCAATAATTTTGAAACAAAAAGTCATAGTTAGAACTAGTATACATTATAAATAAAATGTATTACAATAAATTTAAAATATATTTTTTGATAAATATATACACTTACTGGTCACTTTATTAGGTACACCTGTCCAACTACTTAACACTAATTTGTCAATGCAACTCAATGCATTTAGGCATGTAGACATGGTCAAGACGATCTGCTGCAGTTCAAACCGAGCATCAGAACGGGAAAGAAATGTGATTTAAGTGACTTTGAATGTGGCATGGTTGTTGATGCCAGACGGGCTGTCTGAGTATTTCAGAAACTGCTGATCTACTGAGACTTTCAAGCACAACCAACTCTAGGGTTTACAGAGAATGGTTTGAAAAAGAAAATATCCAGTGAGTGTCAGTTCTGTGAGCGCAAATGCCTTGTTGATGCCAGAGGTCAGAGGAGAATAAAGGAGAAAGGCAACTAAGTCAAATAACCACTCGTTACAACCGAGGTATATGCAGAAGAGCATATCTGAAAGCACAACACGATGAACATTGATGCAGATGGGCTATAGGAGGAAAAGAACACGCTGGGTGCCACTTCTGTCAGCTAAGAAAAGGAACAGTGGTGGTGATGTAATGGTGTGGGGTATATTTTCTTGGCACACTTTGGGCCCATTAGTACCAATTGAGCATCAGGTCAATGCCACAGCCTACCTGAGTATTGTTGCTGACCATGTCCATCCCTTTATAACCAGTGTACCAATCTTCTGATAGCTACTTCCAGCAGGATAACGCACCATGTGATAAAGTGTTTCTTGAACATGACAATGATTTCACTGTACTCAAATGGCCTCCATTGTCACCAGATCTCAATCCAATAGAGCACCTTTGGGATGTGGTGGAACGGAAGATTCACATCATGGATGTGCAGCCGACAAATCAACAGTCGATCACTTCAATATGGACCAAAGTCTCTGAGGAATTTTTTCAGTACCTTGTTGAATCTATGCCCTAAAGTTTAAGGCATTACTGATTGTAAAATGGGGTCCAGCCCGGTACAAGCAAGGTGTACCTAATAAAGTGGGCCGGTGAGTGTAAATCACTAACAAAAAACTACTTATATATTGAGTACAATTTAATGCATTTAAATGATTTAACATATTTTAGATTTTTTATTTTATAATTGTGACCTCTCTTTTTCTCTCTCTCTCTCTCTCTCTCTCTCTCTCTCTCTCTCTATATATATATATATATATATATATAAATTTAAATGATGCAAAAAAAAATTAAATAGAATAATAAAGTATTACATAAAATAAATGTACATTTCATCACATTTAGTATTATTAAAAATAAAGAAATATTTTTAAAGTTTAAAAATAAAATAAATATTTTAAATATAAAAGTAATATAAAAGTTTTAAAGTAAATAAAAAAACTGTAAAATATATATTTTTAAAATAAAGGGTTGTAAATTAACATAACCATTAGCCTACAACTAGCTAGTTAAAGACCAAATGTTTTATTTTTGTGGCTGATTAAATATTAAAATTTATTTTATTTTAGATATTAACTGCAGCACTGATAGTCAGGTTAGTTCTAAATGGCTCAGCTTGACAAATGCGGTCAACAAACATATTGTGTAAAAGAGGAATGAACGCCAACTTCTTCAAAAAAAATTAGAAAAGAAACCCAAAAAGAAAACAAAATGAAATGAGCAAGCAAAAAAATAAATAAAAAATGAATAAAGAAATAAATATAAAAAAACATATCCTTTACAGGAAATTAGAAAACACCATCAAATAGTATAGTTCATTCTTTCATCCATTTATTTCATCCTTATTGTAATTTTTCCAAAGCCACCAAGTGTTTGTTCTCCTCCATGATGTGAAGCAAAGCCCCGAGTGTGTTAGCACTGCTCGACACGCGTGTACAAGAATCCAACGGCTTTCAGTCCACTTGCCTTTGGGATGTGGAGACTTTCTTCCTCACAGGGGCCAAAGTGCAGTTTAAAACCAGCAATCAACACAAAATCCCCGTCTTCATCTCAGCCATAATGTAGGGCAATAATCTTTTCTCCATAAATACCAAACCAGAAACTGAACCCTTAAGATCATCTCGCAAACACTAAATAAAAAAATAAACATCAAATAAAAACTAGCTTGAGGTTAACCACACTCCAGCTCATGTTTCGCGTATTAGACAGAGGCATTAGACGAGTTTGACACAGCAGTAAAACTGTGGTGAAAACCTCTCTGCGATTATCCATACCAAAACTCAAAACTTCCCAGCGGCTCTGTCTTGAGAGGCTGTGGTTTAGCAGATAAGCAAATTAGCTTGTATGCTCTTCATACATAATCAGATATTTATTGTATCATTGTTAAATAATCCTGTGAGTTCATGTAGGAGGCGAGGAGTGATAATAGATCAGGAGTTAATGTGAAAATTCAATTCTACTTTTTATGGGTGTCCAATATTAAATCGTGGTGGCTTTTTTTTTTGTATTGGTAATGATCAGCGAGGGTCAGTCTTTAAGTGCCGTTTGGTGTTGATTTACTTGGTGTTGTAGGAGGCTACGCGCTGGTTCAGGGGGTTTTCCGGAGACTTCGTCCACTCCTTCTTGAGCTGCTGTTTTAGCTGGGAAAGCCTCATGTTGGGATTCTCCATTTTAACACGAGGCATGTTGGCTTCTTCAAAAGCGGTGTAAGCGGCTTTCATACGGCGCTCAGGATGACGGTCCAGATCTTCCTTAGTGCTGAAGAAAAGCATGGGAAATAATGAAGCAAATGCAGAATAACACCTAGGTTTTTACAAAGTCAATAAAACTGTGCCAGTGCTAGTAAAATCTATATACTGAATGTGTTTAATAATGTTCTTAATCTTTGCTCCTTGTGTCAGAGCGACCCAGAGAGAAGGCAGAGTTAAATGCCACATACAGTTTGTTTGGAAACCAAAATAAATTATGCATAATGTGGGAGTCTTAATTATAAACACTTCAAAATACACTGCACTGCACTTTTATTTTGAAATGTCTATGATTTACTATGCGAGAGATAAGACATAACGCACCTTTAAGACGATTTACATTTACAACGATATGAAAACCGTATATTCACTCGGCAAAAATGTGCAATTTTCATGAATTGTGCTGAAACCACAAACCTGTAGAACATACAATACAGATGCCTCGTGAAATATTAAAATCTAAATAAAAAAAATCACATTAGGCCAGAAATCTTTATTTTATTCCTTGAAAGTCTTGAAAAGATAATGAGGCTTTTTGTTGTACCGTTTAAGATAGCTAAAGGTACACTCTTGATCTCATTCTTCCATTGATTTTTAGCCACAATAAACAGCTTGTTATACTGCTTTGTGTTGCAAAATAGTATTTTCTCATTATATTCTTTCTCAATTTTAAAGTCACAGACACTTAATTGTGGTGCAAATAGTTTCACTATTGGTTGGTATTCATACTGTTGTTATTCATACTGTTATTCGACTGTTGGTTGTTAATCATACCCCACAGAAAAATGAATCAAAAGTCCAGAAGAACAAGGTTATTAGAAAATGGCTTGCATACAGGATTGTTATATGAACTAGCCACCAGACCAGATACCCAGGAACTTAATGTTCACACACCATTTTCCAAGTTGCACTCGCACCATCTCTAGGAACTCTAAAGTGACCTATGCTGACAGAATCATTAAGCATGAGTTCCTGTGTTTTTACATACAGCGCTTTGCCCATTTTTAAAGAGCAAATTCTCTACATTTACAAACCATCAGCATCATCAACGAATGACATATGTGTGCTCTAAACACTTATTTCAGACCACAGTGTTTCATGCAATGCTAAAAAGATGAAGTTTGGAAGAGTTATGAAATAATTGCTTGGTGTATATAAATTGTTCATTTTTGAAAAAATAGACCACAATGAATTACAACATTTGTGAATTGTAATTTGTCAAATTTTAGGGCCCAATCCCAGAGGTTAAAAAAAATAGAATTGGGATTGGGCCAAAGGGTACAGTGTTAAAGAGTGACTTAATCTCCTCAAGACAGCAGAATACCTGAGGACTGCGATGGCATCTTCAATGGTTCGGGCCTCCTCCGTGCCTTCCTCTGGAACTATCCGATTGACATTCTCCTCAAGCGGCACATCCAAGTGGCTTTTCTCTGTAGATTCCAAGGGATACATGAGACCAGTGAGAAAATAATCAATGGAGAGAACCAAGTGCCTGATATACTTGGTAAAAAAAAATAAAAACATTAAAATATAATATATATTTATTAATTATATATATATACACATCACAATCTACAATGCCACTTCCATTTCTAAATGATGTTAAAGGGGTAGTTCACCCAATAGTAAAAATTCTGTCACAAGTTTATCACCTGTTCCAAACCAATTTGCGTTTCTTGCTTCTGTTGAACACACAAAAACAGATATTCTGTATGAAAAACAAATACAATGGAAGTCAATGGTTACAGTTGTTTTTTTAAACCTCTTCTCTCAAAATATCTTCTTTATTGTTTAACAGAAGAAACTCAAAGATTTGGAACTACTTGAGGGTGTATAAATAGTAAGTTAAAAATTTTAGGTGAACTACTGATTTAACTTGGAAATGATACAGTGCAGCAGACAAACAGTGGTAACAAACATGTCAAATTATAAAATCCGTATAATATTTGGTTGTTTCTGCATGTCCATGGCTTTAATGAAGCAATATGCTATTGTAAAACTCCACTTAGGTCACTGTGAATCAAATATCCTATACAGTATTGAGGGCTTTTTTGAGTAAAAAACGTGGAAAGGTTTTGTGATTATGGAAGCAGAGCTCTACATTCAAGTTATTGGATAGGCCTTTACCTTTTTCCTTGATTTCATTTTGCTTGCTTTGTAGATTCTCCTCAATCTGTGCTCGAGTCACTTTACTGGGGCCTTCTTTTGTCTGTTTACCCTTTAGCTTGGAATCTTCTTCCTCAAAAAGCCTTTGGTTTTCTCTCTTCCTCTCCAGAGCCTCCAAACGCTTCCTCTCCTTATCATCCTGTACACACACGCACACACCCACTCTTTTAAATTACAACTGGACCGATGCTATCAAGGCAGCCTGACGGTCATTAAGCAAATGTAAGTGTAAACTGCAGTGCAGAGTAAAGAAATTAGAGATGCCTCCTGCCCGCTCAGAGTGTGGAGCGTAAGTAATGGTTACTAGGATCGGACATGGTCTTAACTGTCCGCATCCTAACAGCCGGCCACCTTCCTGTTGATAACATCCGCAGGAATGGTGACACAACAGTAAGGAGATACGCATAATGAGATGACACCTTCAGATGTCGAACAGAGGCTGAAATGTCATTCGTGTGACACAGATAAGCCACACGACAGGCCGCGCTCAAGAGCAAACCAAGATACGTTCCTCTCTCTTGACATTCTCACATATCTGCAGGTGATAAATTATATTCACTAAACCTGACTCCTAGACGGTGGCTGATCTTTAGGAGATGTAAAGGATAAATCAGTGTTTCCAGTGCAGGTGAGTTTGCATGAACACACACAGCGGCCTCAGTGACACGGGGTATAATTAGCAGAATGGCTGCAGCAGGATAACAGCAGTGCGGGTCTGATCGGCTGATGGGGATCAGATGGCAGCGATGGGAGGAAACTGGAGGAAAGGAACAGGGTGTGAGGAGCTCCTTACCGAAAGCACCTTACCACGTCGACTGGCACATCATGCCAGTATTGCTGAAGCACACTATATATGCCAACACTGGCTCAATAATGTATGAAACAGAGGCAGGAGAAAGCTGGGGAAGTAGGGAAAAAAGCCACCAATGAGCATCAGAGACAGATAGCCTTTGAAAAATTTAGACTACTAAAATATGTTCTAAGTAAATACTAAAATGTAAAATCCAAATCGGCGCCACGATGGCCGAGTGGTTAGCACGTTCGCCTCACAGCAAGAAGGTCGCTGGTTCGATCCCCGGCTGGGCCAGTTGACATTTCTGTGTGGAGTTTGCATGTTCTCCCCGTGGTTGCGTGGGTTTCCTCCGGGTGCTCCGGTTTCCCCCACAGTCCAAAGACATGCGGTAGGTGAATTGGGTAAGCTAAATTGTCCATAGTGTATGTGTTTGAATGTGTATGTATGGATGTGTTTCCCAGAGATGGGTTGTGGCTGGAAGGGCATCCGCTGCGTAAAAATAAACTGTATAAGTTGGCGGTTGATTCCGCTGAGGCGACCCCGGATTAATAAAGGGACTAAGCCGACAAGAAAATGAATGAATGAATGAAAATCCAAATCAGCCAAAAATTGTTTTTAATTATTTAAAGGGATATTTTACCAAAAAATGACAATTCTGTCATTTTTTACTCACGCTTTAATTATCAAAAATCTGGTTGTTGAAAACCTGTAAACACTAACTTCCGCAGTATTTGTTTTTCCAACTATGGAAGTCAACATTTCTCAAAATGTCTTTTTTTAGTGTTCAACATAAAAGGGAAACTTGTAAAGGTTTGGAACCACTTGAGGGTGAGTAAAGGGTTATTCAATTGTCATTATGTAAGAACTACTGATATGAACTATCCCTTTAAGACAATTGGGCTATTTTTGTCATTACAGAAAGTGTCCCCAAATTACGCTGAATTTGACTTGAAATTATTGTCAGATTGATATGATGCTTGTTTTTAAAAAAGAAATAACAAAAATAATTACAAAACCCTCTGTCATTATGACGCAAAGCACTTAGCAAATGGGTTTTAAAAATAGGCAACCCAAAAACAAATATGTTGGCATAGTTTAATCAGTCCAAACTTTTCTTTTTGCAGAGCAAAACAGAAGTTATTTTGAAAACTGTCAATTCAACCAAAGCAAATGAGGTCCAAACCAACATTAAACCTAGCTGATTATTATTATTGCATGAAAAAAAGAGTCATGTCAAAATATCTTCTCTTGTATATTGACACAGAAAAAAAAATCCAAAGTCAAAATCCAAACCAAAATGTAGGCTTGGGAAAACATGAAGGTGAGTGAATGACTTATTTTTTGAAAATTTGTGGCATTAGATGAATACAGAATAATGCTGGAATTGCAGAATTCATACAGATCAATAGCTGTTTAATGTGGTTAATGTCATGGGGTGTGTGAAATTAAGTATTAATAAATAAAAAAAAACAGCTGAAAACCTCAAATAAAATTGCAATGTAGACTAGCAGTTGCTAATACCATTAAACTGAAAAAAACTTCTTTCTGTTTTCGCAGGTGAATGCGAGTTTTGTTTATTAGACATACTCTCAAGCTTTAATTTTTAGTGAGAATTACACGTTCTAAAAAAATTTACAACTAAATTTAATAGGAATAAAAAAATAATAATAAAAAAATATAACTTTTAACAAATGTTAATACAATGTTGTTGCACTGAGTGGTTGACATGATTTCAATTAACTGGTCATGCTTATTTGACTAAAACCTATTTTATATAATACAATTATTTATTATTATTTATAAAAAAAAATATCCAGAAAAAAAATAATTTGACAGAAAAAAAACAAAACAACACTAAACACACAGTGTTGCTTTATCACTGCGCATGTATTAAAATAGAACAGATAAAGCATTAAATAAACGTGGACCAGATCATCTCTGCTAACACTCAGCAGAGCCAAACAAAAGTGTATTACTAGGCATAATAGCCAACCAATCAGTTCATATCAGTCACAACATCCGTCCGCGAACCTCATCCGGGCCTAATTTCAAAATCAAGTTCCATTACAGACAACGGACGCTCATCAATATCTGACATAATTAATAGAAGACATCAGAACTTGCGTGACGGTGTTACTTTAACCCAGTCGGCTTCGGCTTTCGTTTTGTTTGTGGGGACCTCATTTCCTGAGCAACTCTAAACCTGACTTGCAATGTATTAATCTATTGTGTGCTACTCAGACTCGCATGTCTAGAGCTTCAGCGAAGAAGACAGCTGTGTCATTTAGATACAAGATTAGCAGACAACGGGCAGCAATGTTAGACAACATTACATGGAAAACATGGGCACGATGAGAATCAAATTTCTGTACACTCAGAACACAACTTGTAAATATTTCCATAATTAAACTCAAGCTGGGATGGTTAGTGAGCCCATATATCCATAAATTAGTGGTTTTCCATATTTTATGATTTATGTTTTTATTTTCCCCCATTTACTTATGATTTTAAATTACATTATAAGACCTTGATCTATTTTCCAACAACTTTTAACCTAGAAAAGTTTGAAAAAGTGAGTTTTATTAACATTTGTACTAGTTCAAATTGATATTTTGTCTGGGTTTGTGTTGTATATAACAGTACAAAAACCCTGTAATAAACTGTCGGTACATTTTTTGTTATTTTAGAGAATTTTTTCTCTCTATATGATTTCTTATTCATTATATTATTTCAAACTAGGGCTGCACAAGATATCATTTTAGTATCGATATCACAATGTGCACATCCGCAATAGTCACATCGCAAAGATATGCAATGTTGAATCTAAATGATAGTTGACCAGGAACCACAGAATTGTTTTTAATGAATGTATTTATGGATTTTATATGATTTATGCAAAATCATTCATTCATTCATTCATTCATTTTCTTGTCGGCTTAGTCCCTTTATTAATCCGGGGTCGCCTTAGTGGAATCAACCGCCAACTTATACAGTTTATTTTTACGCAGCGGATGCCCTTCCAGCCGCAACCCATCTCTAGGAAATATTCACACACACACATTCACACTCATACACTATACGGACAATTTAGCCTACCCAATTCACCTACACCACATGTCTTTGGACTTGTGGGGGAAACCGGAGCACCCGGAGGAAACCCACGCAACCACGGGGAGAACATGCAAACTCCACACAGAAATGCCAACTGACCCAGCCGGGGCTTGAACCAGCGACCTTCTTGCTGTGAGGCGAACGTGCTATCCACTACGCCACCGTGGCGCCCTATGCAAAATCATAATAATTTAATCTATCTTGTGAAAGTGTATTCATACCACAATATTTGTCACAGAAAAATTAAATATCGCAATATCCGTTTTTTTCCAATATTGTGCAGACCTATTTCAAACTACTAAAACGTCAATAAGTTACTCAAAGGTAGAGTTTAATTTTTAACATCAAGTCACCAAAGTGGAGATCAACATCCAATAATACAATTCACAACTGTAAATAAACGGAAAACACTTTTGTGAACCACAAAATACAGATTAAAAAAATAATATTATACAGTGTAGTTACTTTATCATTATACTAGCAAGACTTATGTTGTCATTTTCACACTGTGTAGTATTTTCCACTAATTGCACACTTCTATTTAAAATTTCATTTTTATACTCAGTAACTATGCATTAAATTGCCCAAAAGTGATGTAAAATCTGTTGTAATGTTTTTACTTTCTATTCATAAGGCAACCCTGACTAAAGTTGTATTGTAGTTTTAACAGTTTTTTTCTGTTTACTACATTGACAAAAAGATTGATATTTTACCATTTCATAACCTATTTTGTGACTCATTTTGTTTTTGAAGAACTCAAAATAATCCTTATTTTAATATTTATTTATTCACTGTTGCTCACATAGACGGAGGCCGCCAGAAGTCACTCACTCTCCATTGAAATAAACAGTTGCTTGTCACTTTGCTGCTGCAAGTCGCTTGTAGTATGAATGAGGCTTAATTCAGTCATTTACTCACCCTTCACTTCATCCAGACCTGTCTGAGTTTCTTTCTTCTATTGAACACAAAAGAAGTTATTTTGAAGAAAGCTGGAACCCCGTAAACATTGACCATAGCATTTGTTTTTCCTACTATGGATGTCAATGGTTACAGGTTTTTTTCAAAATATCTTCCGTTGTGTTCATTAGAATAAAGACACTCATAGGCTGTTTTATATTTTGGTGAACTATACCTTTAAATGTCACAATTTAGGATAGTTTCATTTGAGTGGGCTTTGTAAACTTATCTGCCAATTAGCTCTTCTGTGGCTTCTACTCTTTTCTCTCTCCAGGTACTACTGCCTTATCTAGCAAAAACTATTTCAAAAAATGAACTGGAGGAACTGTCAGTGTAGAAGACTTTTACTGCCACCTTGTGTTTATACTACACTCTACACCTCAAAGATGATGTTGACTGGTGTTGTTGTGTAGATTTCATTTCTTATAATGGTACATTTCATGATGAAGTACCTACTGCAATGCCATATGAAGCTGTCTTATGAATATCTACTTAATTTTTCTTTACTCTGAAAGTGCAATTAAATATTGACCACATGAAATATTTTAGCTGCAAAGTTTCTTTACTGATCTCTTGGATCTCTTGACAGTGGGTAATATACATTATTGTAATAATTTTAGAGTGAAATAATACTTTAAATCTATAAAAAATATAAATAAATAAATAATGATTTAAAAAATCATACCTTCCGCTGTTCTTTCTTCACAACATGTTTGTCGTTATCTTCCCAGAGCGCATCCTCCAGCTCCTTCTGTTTGCGGGCATCAGCGACTGCTTTGGCTTCGGCCTTCCGGGCCCTGGCAGTGGCCGATTTGGAATTCTCCCCCTGGAATTTTTTCGGCATTCCTGGGACTTTCCTAAGGAAAAAAGACAGAAATAACAAATAATAAATAAAATGTAAATAAATATGTAAATCATTAGCTAATTTTGAATCATTACATTTATTTAGGAATAGAGGTTACTGGGCTCTTCAAAAACTGATTCACACAGTGGACTAAAAATTTATGCGCTTGACTTGCACATTTCACAGCATAGCACGGGCCGCAGGAAAACAAAACAAAAAATTACAGGATTTAGAAGGGCCTTGTTCTCACTGTACAAAGATAATCTGGTATTAGTGGAGAGGGATAAACCACAAATATTTTCCTCACAGCACTTACAAAAGAGAAACATTTAACCTTGGTATACAGTTGCTGCTGTTGTTTTTCTCTAGCCATAAAGATGTTATATAAATGGAAAGGGGTGAACAATTAAAAAGGGGGGGAAATATATATATATATATATATATATATATATATATATATATATATATATTTATATATACATATATATATATATACACACACACACACACACACACACATTAATAAACATTATTAAAAAGTAGTTGCACTTTAATTTACGGTGGTGATTTTACAAGTTAGTTGAGCACATAAAAATGTATTAACTACATGTACTTGATATGAAGTTATAGTAAGTAATTGTGCACCATTTACTGTTATTAATGCATTGAGTGGTACACGTAACCTGTGTAACTATGACACACTAAAACATTTACCGTAAACAAGTATGAACACAAATGAATTCACACCTGCTTTTGTATCACATACACCTGCTCCTGATTTTTCTTGTTTAGACCGAACACGAATCATCTGGCATGTTTGTGACAAAAATAGTTAATTCCTTTAACTACCGACCAGGGAAAATTCTAAAACTTTATTGACATTTTAATTGCACTTTTCTTTTCAGAAACCTTCTCGTTAGCATCTTTGCTAACACCTCTGGTTTCGGAGAGTAACAGTTTGTTTGTTAAAGCTTGTATCGGATACCTCGATTTGAACACTGAACGCATATAAAGAGGCGTCATTTTACCATATTTTATTAGTAAAAATATTTTTCAAGTCGGACTCTAAGATAAAACGTAATAACACCAACCTTTTCCTGAGCCAGCCTGCTGGGTGTTGTTCGCCCTTCTTCTGAAGCCGCTGCGGAACAGTCGAATACGTTTATCTAGCGCCTCCTAGAGGCTCGACGGTCATTGTGTTTCCACACTACACGCATGGTGAAAGAAGAACCGCCATGCGCCACAGATTTCTGACACGCTTTGTCAAAAGGTACAAAAATCGAGATACGTGTGTGATACTACATGACACCTACTACCCAGATTAAGTCTATCAGTAGTCTCATTAACCAGCAAACACTGGGGGAATGTCTAAGGAATTTAACTAAATATAAAACTAAATTATTGTTATGTGTAGACATGCTCAAGCTTATACTCCCATTGTACTTTGCAACCAAAATTTTAAAAATACTACAGTAATTTATAGGAAATACTATATTGTCTTTTTGATCCATGCTGTAGTATTACATTTCACTGTGTTTACTACTGTTTGTTAATAACTGTGAACTGATTACCTAAATAAAAACTGTAATGTACTTTAGTTTTTACCACAATAAACTGTGGTGGATTGTAATATAATATAGCCTATAATTGTAGAAGCTACTGCACAGTATTGGTTAATTAGATTTTTATGAGGCTACTATAGTATTGTGTTAAATAGCAACTAAAACTTCCACAGAAAATTAATTCAGGTACTTAACTATTGTTCACATATTTTATTGAATGTTAATTCATTCATTTTCTTGTCGGCTTAATCCCTTTATTAATCAGGGGTCGCCACAGCGAAATGAACCACCAACTAATCCAGCATATGTTTTACACCGCGGATGCCCTTCCAGCTGCAACCCATCACTGAGAAATATTCAAAACACTAGTATTTATTTTAAATCACTAGTATTTTTTCATGTTGTATTTTTTATTGAATGTTTAGGCCATTTGTTTTCTTAGAATTAGCAATGTAACCGCATTTTAGCATTTTTCTATACTTAATTTTATAATCATATTTCTATTTTCATTTTAGTATTTTGTATTTCCAGAACATTTCTAAGAAAATCTTTATTGGTCTTTTTAAAAAAGCAGCTCACGTGATAGGTATAGCATTTTTTCCAGAATAAAATATATTCAGATTTCAATGCGATTTCAAATGTGTAAATAGCATTGTAATCTCAAGGTATACATATACAGTAATCGAGATATTACATCCTGAGTGTCAAAGAAATGCATATTGTCTGCATATGAATGAACCTTTTCAATCCTTCTCAAAAAGCTTGAGATCTAGATAATTGAGATGTCATAATTCTTGATACACCCAAAATTTTAATTGCCCGTCAATTTACTCAAACTTGGGCCATCCGTGACATTGGTAAAACCAAACAATATGGTTTTAGCAAAAAAAATAAATAAATAAATAAAAAAAATTCTTGAAAAAATTTAACAGTTGAAGTCAGAATTATTAAACCCCCTTCGAATAAAATTTTTTTTTTAATATTTCCCAAATGATGTTTAACAGATTCAGGATTTTTTCACAGTATGTCTGATAATGTTTCTTCTTCTGGAGAAAGTCTTATTTGTTTTATATCGGCTAGAATAAAAGCAGTTTTTAATTTTTTTAAAAACATTTTCAGGTCAAAATTATTAGCCCCTTTAAGCTGATTGTTTTTTTTTTTTTCAATAGTCTACAAAACAAATTATTGTTATACAATAATTTGCATACCCTAACATGCATAGTCGACCTAATTAACCTAGTTAAGCCTTTAAATGTCACTTTTAGCTGTATAGAAGTGTCTTAAAAAAAAATGTAGTAAATATTATGTACTGTCATCATGGCAAAGATAAAATAAAACCAATCAGTTATTAGAAATGAGTTATTAAAACTATTATGTTTAGAAATGTGTTGTAAAAATCTCTGCGTTAAACAGAAATTGTGGAAAAAATAAACAGGGCGGCTAATAATTCAGACTTCAACTGTATAAATAAATACATATATATCAAAAGGAATCAAAACAATTAGTTTCAATGAATAAGTTCAATGTTCATTATTTATAAAGCACGTGTTAATATCACTTTCCCAGAGATGGGTTGCGGCTGGAAGGGCATCCGCTGCGTAAAAAATATGCTGGATAAGTTGGCGGTTGATTCCGCTGTGGCGACCCCGGATTGATAAAGGGACTAAGCCGACAAGAAAATGAATGAATGTTAATATCACGAAAGTACAAACTACAAACAACACAAATTTATTCATTTTTCTTTGGTGCAGTCTCTATTTCAGAGGTCACCACCGTGGAATGAACTGCCAACTATTCCAGCATGTTTTACGCAGCGAATGCCCTTTCAGCTGCAACCCAGTACTGGGAAACACCTATACACTCTCACATTCACACATACACTACGGCCAATTTAGTTTTATTCAATTTACCTATACCACATGTGTTTGGACTGTGGAGGAAACCGGAGCACCCGGAGGAAACCCACACGAAATTTAAAAATAGAGGTAAAATTAAAATTATAACCCCTGTCCTTACCTACAATAAAAACGTAAATACCTTAAAGTCATAACATTGCAGTTTCACACAATAAGCTGCCAGCACACAGACAAAAAAATCTAACTTCATATTCACCAGATCCCAAATTTCGAGACACAATGATCCTATAAGTGTAAGTATCTGTGCAGTCAAATGACTCCGCCTCAGTGATGTCAATCGTAGCATTCTCCACCCTACAACATCACATTAATTTCTAATTCCCCTCCCACAAGACTGCCTTTGATTATCCAAATGATCAGCCCAGGAAAATAAATCCACCTCCACCTGAACGAATGCTCACTCGCAGTTTCCACAGTGGTCGTTCATAGTGAGCTTATTTTCAAACCAGCACCATTCATCATCAGTGACAATGGAATTTGGTCTTCTCAAACACTACTAAAGATTTTTGATTTAGTTTCAAAACAAAGGTAAGGTTTGAAGTATTTAAGTAACACTGGCATATTTTATTGCAGCCTAAATCATTTAATCAGCTCTTACCTCAAATGACACGGTGCACACTGCATGATCCCTAATGTTTTAAAGTCAGGAGAACATACTGTAACAGGGGGGTCGATTGAGAATGTGTGTTAATTTCTGAGTTTGTTGTTACAGCTGAAAGCCTCTTGAAGAGAAGGAGCACACTCTTTTAGGCTCTGGCTGGGTCTAAACAACAGACAGCACAATGGCTATTGACTCTGACAGACCACCGGGCTTCTGTTTGATGGATTATGCGGTATTTGCTGCTATGCTTGGGGTGTCGGTGGGCATCGGGCTGTTCCAGTCTCTGAGAAAGACCCTGGGTCGCTCTAATGTGGACAGCTTCTTCACAGGCGGCAGGGGTTTCTCTGCTGTGCCGGTTGGACTGTCGCTCTGTGCCAGCTTTATGTCAGCTGTACAGGTGCTCGGTGTGCCATCAGAGGCGTATTTGTATGGCTTCAAGTTCCTGTATATGTGCCTGGGACAAGGGCTCAACTCCCTCATGACGGCCGTTCTGTTCGTTCCTGTGTTTTATCGGCTCAAAATCACCAGCTCAAGCCAGGTTTGGATTAGTTTGTTTGTCTTTAAGTAGTTTCGCAATGTATAGCATCAAAATGAAAACATTGTAAGGCAGATTTTATTATGATTTTCTTTGAAATGGAATGTGTAGAGTTTAATTCATGTTTCTGACCAAAAAAAAAAAGACACATTTTGGGGTTTTTTTTCTAATATTTACTGGTATTTGCAGAAACCCAAGACTGAAATGTAAGTGTTAAATTACAAAATGCAAAAAATATCCATGCATATTATACTATATTATATTATATATTATACCAGCGACCTTCTTGTTGTGAGGCGATCGTGCTACCCACTGCAAATGAATCACATCAAAAATGACATTTATTTGCAGCACATATTTTGCATATGTTTATACATTTGTTGTAATTTAATATTTAATTAGCTAATATGAGGCGACACAGTGGCGCAGTAGGTAGTGATGTCGCCTCACAGCAAGAAGGTCGCTGGTTCGAGCCTCGGCTGGGTCAGTTGGCATTTCTGTGTGGAGTTTGCATGTTCTCCCCGTGTTCGCGTGGGTTTCCTCCGGGTGCGCCAGTTTCCCCCACAGTCCAAAGACATGTGGTACAGGTGAGTTGGGTAAGTTAAAATTGTCCGTAGTGTATGTGTGTGAATGAGAATGTATGGGTGTTTCCTAGAGATGGGTTGCAGCTGGAGGGGCATCCGCTGCGTAAAACAAATGGTGGATAAGTTGGCGGTTGATTCCGCTGTGGCGACCCTGGATTAATAAAGGGACTAAGCCGACAAGAAAATGAATGAATGAATATATATATATATATATATATATATATATATATATATATATACAGTATGTCACAAAAGTGAGTACACCCCTCCAATTTCTGCAAATATTTATTTATATCTTTTCATAGGACAACACTGCAGAAATGACTCTTTGACACAATGAAAAGGAGTCAATGTAAAGTTTGTTTAGCAGTGTAAATTTAGTGTCCCCTCAAAATAACTAAAAATACAGCCAATAATAGCTGAACCCCTGGCAACAAAAGTGAGTACACCCCTTAGTGAAAATGTACAAATTGAGCACAATTAGTCATTTTCCTTCCCCTGTGTCATGTGGCTCGTTCGTTTTACACTGTCTCAGGTGTTTCCAGATAGAAGGTGAGTTAAATTTGGTATAAAAGCTTTTCCACTCACTCAACCTGGCCACTGAAAGTTCAACATGGCATCTCATGACAAACAACTCTCAGAAGACCTGAAAAAACACATTTTTGCTTTGCATAAAGATTGCCTAGGCTATAAGAAGATAGCAACACTCTGAAACTGTGCTGCAGCCAAGGCCATTCAATGCTTTAAGAGGACAGGTTCTTCTCAGAACACGCCTCGCCAGGGTCAGCCAAGGAAGCTGAGTGCACGTTTTGAGCGTCACATCCAAAGATTGTCTTTGAAAAACAGATGGATAAGTGCTTCCAGCATTGCTTCAGGTATTGAAGGGATGGGAGGTCAGCCTGTCAGTGCTCAGACCGTACGCCTCTTACTGCACCAAGTTGATTTGCATGGTTGTCCACGAAGGAAGCCTCTTCTAAAGACGATGCACAAGAAAGCTCGCAAACAATTTGCCGCAGACCTTCAAACTAAGGACCAGGATTACTGGTACCATGTCATGTGGTCTGATGAGATCAAGATAAAACTATTTGGTTCAGATGTTGTCAACCGTGTGTGGTAGCAACCAGATGAGGAGTACAAAGACAAGTGTGTCTTGTCTATCATTAAACATGGTGGTGGGAGTGTCATCATGTGGGACTGCATGAGTGCTGCTGGCATTGGGAAGCTACAATTCAATGAGGGAAACATGAATTCTGACAAGTACGGTGACATACTAGAGCACAATCCCCTTCTTCCGGAAACTGGGCCATAAAGCAGTGTTTCAGGATGATAATGACCCCAAATACACATCACTGGCCTGCTAAAGGGACTCAGGGTAAAGGTGATGGGCTGGCCAAGCATGTTTCCAGACCTAAACCCCTTAAAACACCTCTGGGGCATCCTGAAAAGGAAGGTGGAGGAGCACAAGGTGTCAAACGTCCACCACCTTGGTAATGTTGTGGAAGGAGTGGAAGAGGATTCCAGTGGCAACCTGTGAAGCTCTGGTCAACTCCATGTCCAAGAGAATTAAAGCCGTGCTGGAAAATGATGGTGGCCACACAAAATATTAACTTTAAAATAAAATTCTAAGGGGTGTACTCACTTTTGTTGCCAGGGGTTCAGCCATTATTGGCTGTATTTTTAGTTATTTTGAGGGGACACTAAATTTACACTGCTAAACAAACTTTACACTGACTCAATTTCATTGTGTCAAAGAGTCATTTCTGCAGTGTTGTCCAATGAAAAGATATAAATAAATATTTGCAGAAATTGGAGGGGTGTACTCACTTTTGTGACATACTGTATATATATATATATATATATATATATATATATATATATATACATATATACATAAACTGCATACCAATTTCCTGCATATCTTAGTCAGCTAGCAGCTACCAGCACCTGCACAAAGAATCTCAGTAATGTGGCGATAAGTGATAAAGTGGACAGGGTGGTCCAAAACTAAAAGACCACTATTGCATAGCATTTTTAAAAAAGCATTTGATTTTCTGTATGTTTCTGGCTCCTCTAATGAGCATGTCCAAACTTTTGGACCCCATTGCACTTAATTGCGTTTGCATTAATACAAGGCTGGCATTGTGTGCCAGCCTTGTATTCTTTACATTGTGGGGACCAAATGTCCACACAAGTATAGCAATACCAGTAAATTGTGAATTTGTGGGGAATTTGTTTGTCCCCCTGAGGAAAACAGCTCATAAATGACACAGAACAAAGCATTTTGATAGTGTAAAAATGCATATTGTTTCCTGTGAGCATTGAGTTTAGGGGTAGGCAGAAATAATATACAGTCTGTACAGTATAAAAATCATTACATCTATAAGAAGTCCCATCAAGATAACTGAACAGGTTTGTGTGTGTCTAAAAGCCAAAATTTAATAAATGTACTGTATTTGTGCGTCAGTATTTAGGAATGAGGTTTGGCAGAGGGATGCAGCTCTTGGGAAGTTTGCAGTTCATTGTAGCAACTGTAAGTATCACCATATCAGCAAGATTATGTTCATAAATTAAATATAATATTATTTTGGATGATGTTAAAATAATATATATAAAAATGCTGATCAATAAAGCATTGAATGTCGTACTTTAATTCCAATATATGTATTTACATTAGTGTTAGATTTGTTTCTCATGTCTATGTGTATGTTTGCTTGTTGTTGTAGCTCCTCTACACTGGAATAGTGATCTTTGCTCCTGCAGTCATCTTGAATCAAGGCAAATGAAATAAATTGACATTCTTTCAATTCAATTACACTAATAGTCTTGGCTTCATGTGTCCATTTTATCTCAGTCAATTTGGATGGCCAATAAGAAGCCCAAAGTTACATGTTTGTTTAGCCCTTTTATTCTAATCAATCTTTTCTCCTTTCCTGAATAAAGCCACAGGCCTAAACATGTGGGCATCTCTATTCTCAACTGGGCTCATCTGCACATTTTACACCACAGTGGTATGCCACTTTTTGAAATCTTGCCAGATATGATGATTAAAAAATTATATAAGACAGAATAAAAATAATAATAAATTAAAACATTACATTTTTGGTAATGTACAACAGCATGGCCCTGTGAAGGTTTGTTTATAAACATACTATTGCATTTCTGTTTTCCCCCAGGGTGGCATGAAGGCTGTAATCTGGACAGATGTGTTTCAGATTGTAGTCATGCTTTCTGGGTTCATTGCGGTCTTCATTCAGGGCACCATATTGGCAGGAGGGCCCGCCAGAGTTTTAGAGATTGCCAACAATGGATCCCGCATCAATTTTAATGAGTATGAACAATATACAGTTGAAGGAGAAATTTTTTAGCCCTCCTGTGAAACTGCAATAGTTTTTCAAATATTGCTGTTTAACAGACAGAAGATCTTTTTCAATATATTAAAAAAAATGTTTTAATAGCTTCTACTAAACAATTTCTAATAACTCATCATTAATATCTATTTTTTTCTAACTTTTGTCTTTGCCACGATGACAGTAGATCATATTTTACTAGTTATTTTGCAAAATACTCAGCCTAAAGTGTAATTTAAAGACTTTTGAAGTAGGTGATTGTCTCCCGAAACATGTTTTGTTGTGCTCGTTTAATGTCTCTTCATATTCATATAGTAATGATGAAAGTAAATGATCTAAATGTATTTACAGTATGTGTATTAATATATTCTGGGTAAGGCATAAGGCATAAAAATCCAATTAAAATTTGGGCCGACAGTTCCCATTCTGATAAATAGCCCAAACTATCTGTCAATAAATGTAGATTTGTACATATGTGCACCCATTCACGCAGATCCGCCTTTTGCGCATGCATGTTAACTTACGTTTGTGCATGCATATTAACTTAGGTTATTGGAAGGGCCAGACATTTTTTGCTATTTCTGTGAAGAATTTTGTAAATAATAATAACTTAGAATATGAAATAAATAAAATACATTTTAAACTTTTATTTAATGTTTACAATGCAAATCCAATTAGATCCACTTATCTGGTAAACACAGCAAGTCTCGCAAATAATATATCTACTGAAAAAGAGAAAATAAGATTTTTTTTAACTGCACTGTAAATAAATCATTTACAAATTTAACATTACTATTATTATATCACAATAAAAATAGTGATATTAATTTTAAACCTGAATAAATATAAATATACACACATTTACACAAGTAAATACATAGACTCAATGATGGGCTAAAAATCTGCAGAAATCTGGGGATTCCTGCGCATGCAGATTCCATGTGGGCCTAGTTATTAGACAACACTGCTTTGTTCTGTAGTCTATCAAGAAAAAAATAAAACATTCTTCTGAAGGCTAATAATATTGCCCTCAATTTTTTTTATAATTTGTTTGCTACAGACAAACTAAAATAAATACTTTCTCCAGAAGAAAAAACATATTAGTAAATACAGTGAAAAATAATGTCCTAATAATGCTCTGTTAAACAGAACCTTTATATATTTTTTTATATTTAAAAACGAATAAAATTTTTACAGGAGGGCTAATAATTTTGTCTTCACTTGTAAATATGAACTGAACATCTGAAAAAGATTAGATTGCTTGTTCTCTTTGTGTGTTACAGTTTTGCGCTAGACCCACAAAGGCGGTACTCGTTTTGGAGCTTCACAGTGGGTGGCACTATGGTCTGGTTATCCATGTATGGCGCTAATCAGGCCCAAGTACAGCGATACATATCATGCAGGACTGAGAAACAAGCCCAATTGTGAGAGAATAAATCAGTGAAGCATCTAAATATCGAAATTTTGTTTCATTCATTCATTCATTCATTCATTCATTCATTTTCCTTCAGCTTAGTCCCTTATTTATCAAAGGTTGCCACAGCAGAATGAACACACCAACTATTCCAGCATATGTTTTACACAGCGGATGCCCATCCAGTCGCAACCCAGCACTGGGAAACACCCATGCACTGTCACATTCACATTCATAAACTACAGACAATTTAGTTCATCCAATTCACCTATACTGCATGTCTTTAGACTGTGGGGAAAACTGGAGCACCCTGAGGAAACCCATGCAAACACGGGGAGAACATGCAAACCACACAGAAATGCCAAGTGGCCCAGCGACCTTCTTGCTGTGAGGCAACAGTGCTAACCACTGAGCCACCAATTTAGCTTCATTTAACATTCAATTTCTGCTAAATATGCTAAACGCAAGAGTCAATATTGTCATCTATATATATATATTTATATATATATATATATATATATATATAGACTATTTTCTGAGATACAGATGCACTGAGTATCACTGTTGTTCTGCAGGGCGCTGCTGGTGAATCAGGTGGGTCTGTGTCTGATTGTGAGCAGTGCTGCCACCTGTGGAATTGTGATGTTTGCTTTATACTCCAACTGTGACCCACTGAAGACTGGCAAAATATATGCACCTGACCAGGTAAATTAAATCATGCATGAACAGAATTACCCTCCTTTCTAGGAGGCTCTGAAACTGCAGGTTAAAACTGCTGTAAAACTGCAGCACAGCTGTAAATGTTAATGCACAGTGCGCTGGTAAATTTTACTAATTATACTGTAAAAATTGCAAGAGTACTGAAATTTAATAATTAGAATTGTGCTGTAAAACTACATTGTTAATTAATATTGCACTTGTATATTTGACAGTATTACTGGCAACCAAAATTGCCAATAATACTGTAAATTTTATAGCAATTGTTTTACAGTGTAGAAAATACCCATAATGCACTGAGAGTTTGCGTGCCCAATGAATTTCCACATCTTGCTATGAGATGCATCCACAGTGGATTCCTATTGGTGTACGTTTTAAAATAAATTATTTAATTTAACTTAAGTGGACTATATTAGTGAACTAATGTAGGGAATAGTGAATGACGGGAGGGGGGCAATTTCAGAAGTCAAAATGGAAAGTCTATTCACTGTGAGCACATTTGACAATATATCCGGTCAGCTTTTGGTCAATTTATTGACATTATTCTTCACATACGAGTGGGCGCAGCCATTGGAATCTTTTTGGTTCAAGACAGTCTCATTCAGTTCCACTGATTTTTAGAATTTAAAAACAGCCCGGTATGCTGCTTGATGTTTCAAACTGACATTTTCTTATTATATTATTCTACTTTTTATTTATAGTCATGAACACACTTGTTTGTAGAGCAAGTGGTTTGACCGTTTTCCGCCATTTATTATTTCTAGTCATTTCTCCCATAGGCAGCTGAACGGGAAGTTTTAAAACAATTGCATAAACGAGCGCACTTCAGCATTGCAAAATATGGTTAATACTGGGATGAGAAACTCAAATATAGCTTGACATACTGATTATTATTTTACCTGATTAAATAACATATTTCAAATCAACAATACACTTTTACTAATGTTATTCCTTCTTTAATAAATGCTGCAAAGTAGGGCTGCACAATATATCTTTCCAGCATCGATAACGCAATGTGATCATTCGCAATAGTCACATCGCAGGATATGTAATGTTGAGTTTGTATTATAATTGATCATTTGCATGTGTTTTAGATGCCTGTGATTGTATAATGATTTTAAAAACATTCCGATATTAACTACAATTAAATACAATAATTTATTAAATTATTTTTATATTTATCATTCAGTTACTGTACTTAAATACTGTTTAACTCGGGACATGATAAAACACTTTATTTCATTTGTATCTTTTTCTTGATTGTATTTATAGATTGTTACACATGAAAATACTCACAACACATGCAAATGCAGAAATGCACCACAAATAGAACAGACCACAATGAAAACATGTCGGGGGACCCCAAAAAGTTTATAGATTGTTTATTCGATGGAGATGCAAATAGTAAACATTAATTCGTCAATCTCTGACTAAACATGTGCATGAAAAAACTCACAATACATGCAAATACAGAAACGCACTGCAGGTAGCAACAGACCACAATGAAAATGTGTCAGGGGACCCCAAAAATGTTATAGATTGTTTATTAGATTTTATGGAGATCTCAATTGATCTTAAATAATAAAGTCTTTCCAAATATGATATTTAGTCATCTGGTGAAATTGTATTAATATCACACTATATATCGCAAAATAAAAAAATATAGATTTTTTCAATATCGTGCAGCCCTACCCCAAAATGACAAATTCTGTTTCAAATGCATTTGTTGGATCTATAATCGTTCAACCCAACTTTTCACAGTACATGCCGTACCTGGTTCTGGACATTTTCCGGAATCATCCAGGCTTCCCGGGTCTTTTTCTAGCCTGTGCCTACAGTGGGACTTTAAGGTGCCTGAGCCAGTCAGAATCTTCAGTGAGGTGTTGATTACTGGTTACGAAACCTCTCTCTTCTGTTTCCACAGTACCGTCTCCACCAGCATCAATGCCATGGCTGCTGTCACTATGGAGGACGTGATGAAGCCATGGTTAATCACCATTTCACAGAGAAAACAACTCATGCTGTCCAGATCTTTATGTAAGGCCAAAAGCAACTTACACATTTTACACATTGTGTTGCATATAAATATTTATGTCCATTTAGGGCCTGTATGTAGGCGATAATGTTGTCAAAATGATCCCCATTCACAAAGATGCCAGGCCGGGAGGAGGAAATGTTACTTTGTAAAGAAAGACTACGCATCAGTGCATCTACCAGCATTTATCAAAATATTTAATTATTTAGAAAAAATATCTATTTATTTAGAAAAAAATGTCATAATGGTTAGAATGAGTCTGACGAGGGTGAGAAATAATGATGAAATGTAATTATGTGTGGACAATTTTTTTTTGTCATGAAAATAATGGTAGAATCCAAAAGGCTTAAAATCTAATAAATCTCATTTTATACTAAACTTACATTCCTGCATTAAAAAGAGATTATTATTGGTGAAGATCATTGTAAAGAGTCAATCTGCAAATCTCTGATAATAATTGAAATTTGACTCTTGTTTGTTTGCATGTGTAAACCAGCGCTGTTCTATGGGCTTGGCTGCATTACAATGGCTGCACTGTCCTCTCTGCTGGACTGGGGAGTCCTTCAGGTATGAACTGTAATGTTTAAGCAGAAAGTAGCTATGTTTCCATCCACCTATTTTTATGTGCATTTTGGAATATTGCATAAAAATGCCAAGAGTAGGTATCCACCTGAGTAGGATAAACTTTTTACTTGATTAGAAAAAATGTGCAAAAACTAAAATGGAAGTTGTTTTCATCCAAAGATGCAAATTAGACTTGTGCGTAAAACTGCAATATTGCATAAAATATTTGCTGTTTCAGTCTAATGAGTCAAAGAGAACAAAATCTTCACTTTCTTATTTATTTATTTATTTATTTTATTTTTTGCTGCAGAAGGAGAAACCATCATGAGCTTTTTTTCTTATGTAATAAATGAATTGTGTGGCTTATAGAGGTGTGAGAGGGTTGGGTCGATAGATCCAATGTGATCGCCAGTGGCCGAAAGACATCACAATGCTGAGCCGGCATCACGATCCTTCGCCTCGCCCCGCCCCCGTCGCAGCAGCAACCCACTCGCTGAAAAATACACACTTAGGCCCCTTTTACACTAATTCGTCTTAGTTTTAAAATGCCATTTTAGAACGAAAATGATCTACGTCCACACTGGCATTTCATCTAGCATTTCTGAACAGACCTCCATCCACACTATACCGCTGAAAACGCATATCACGTGACCAAACACACACACACAGACACACATGGAGTCATAGACTCATCTGAGCTCCAGACAGTCAGCAGGTGCTTTGAGCACAAAACCTCAGAGAGCAGTGCACGTCAGACAGTTTATCAAGGATGTACCACTGGATCATGTCTCACTATAGTTGTTAAACGAGTTATTCAATTAATTGTCTCTATCTAATGACTCTTCGGTCTTTTAAATCTATAATGTGTCACAGCGCCAGTACACTGCTTTAATATTTCGCTTTAATTTTTGTACTTACAGTAGTAATTTTAGCAAAAACCTCAGATACTGTTGGTTGGTTCCTGTTGGTTGTGCACCTTTTTTACCAACCAAGTTTGTCGACACCATTATTACGACACAGATCACTACCTATTCATGCCAGAGTCCTGTGGAAAAAGTGATTGACAGGTGGTAATTTGTGAGAAACTTTATTTATTTATGATTTGGTTATGGGTAAAACAAATACCATGCGGGTCAGGTAGTTGAAACGGTAAGCTATAATTAATTTATTTGTTATGCCAAATTAATTATTCATAAATAATTAATTCACCGCCGCCTATGACGACGATGCCATCGTCCGTTGCGATGTTTCATATTTGACATCGTACTAGTCATATTGGTCGACATCGCCCAACCCTAGTGTGAGATGCTCTTTGGGAGCGCAGACGCTCAAGACTTGAGAGGTAATAATACTAAACCACTTTGATGACAGACTTTGGCTGAGGCATTTTACAGTGACCAAAACAACATTTCAGATGGTCAGTCCGCATTACACAAAAAAGCCCACAGTGGCTTCTCCTACCGCAGCATATTTAATTTTTCTTTTTGATATTTTGGTGCCAGTTTATCAGGAAGTGACGATTTTGTTCTCTTTGACTCATTGCACTGAAATGCTGCTTTATTTGCAAATAATTGATTAAATATTTGGATGGAAACATGGTTTGCATTTCTGTCTACGGTATGCGTCTGCTTTCTAACCAGCTTTTTTTTCTCTGTCAACCTCAGGGTTCATTCACAGTGATGGGTGTAGTGAACGGTCCTCTCCTTGGAGCGTTTGTCCTCGGCATGTTTGTTCCTGCCACAAATAAACCAGTACGACTTCACGAACATCACCATCCACCATATTGTCCAATCCAATGAACAGCTGTGTAATACGTTTCACACTTTTCAGGGGGTTTTCTCAGGTGTGGCAGTGGGTTTCTGTCTGTCTCTATGGCTTGCTGTTGGAAGCACGATTTATCCTCCTTCACCACAAATTATGGGTGTTTTGGCCACTAGTGCTGGTCAGTGTGTAACAACCAATGCAACCCTCAACAACACCACAGCATCTGTCCTGGCTTCTTCAGTCCCTCAGGATTATGGGTGAGATATTACACTTTATAACAATCACAGCAGGTATTTCACTGACTGCTCTGATGCCATGTTTCACAAGAACTGAGTTTTCTTTTTCCAACTAAATTCATACAGCTTTCAAAACATCTATTCAATATCCTACCTGTACTTTGGAGCTCTGTCAACTAGTGCAGTCGTGCTGGTCGGTGTGGTTGTCAGTTATATTACAGGTGAGAGACAGCCACTTAATGTAGTGTTAGCATAGACATAATAACATAAGATGAATTAAAATGTTACTTTAGCTTCAAATAAATATGTTGGATTTTTACAGGACCAACCAAGAAGGATTCTATCAGTCCAGGTTTGTTACGGTGGAACTTGGAACAAAAGACCTGCGATGCATCTTGCCATATTTTGGTAAGTTTAATAGTTGACTTGCAGTCCTTAAAATCTTACCACCTGAATTCTGGTGTTATTTTAGTATTGTTTATATATAATCACTGACAGCATGGTGCAACAAGCATCACAGCAAGAAGTTCGCTGGTTCGAGTCCCAGCTGGGCCAGTTGGCTTTTTTTTTTGTGGAGTTTGCATGTTCTTCCCATGTTGGCGTGGGTTTCCTCCGGGTGCTCCGGTTTCCCCACAGTCCAAGGACATCCATTATAAGTGAATTGAATAAGCTAAATTAGCCATAGTGTATGTGTGTAAATATAAGAGTGTATGGATGTTTCCCAGTACTGATTTGTGGCTGGAAGGGCATTCGCTTCATATGCTAGATGAGTTGGCAGTTCATTCCGCTTTGGTGACCCCTGATGAATAAAGGGACTAAGCCAAAGGGAAATGAATGAATAAATAAATACAATTTAAATACAAGGTTAAGATTTACAATACGGTTGTATTAGTTAATATTAGTTACTGTGTTTACTAACAAACAATGAACAGTGCATGATTTATTACAGTATTTATTCATCTTTGTTAACTTCGGTTAATGAAAATAGATTTGTTCATTGTGAGTTCTTGTACAGTGCTGTAATGTCCTGGTTTCTGTTTTAGAATATTTCAGTTCAGTGTTTTCATGTCATTTCCTGTTACCTCAGTTTACCCTTATTATCTTGTTAATCTTTGAGTTAATTGTCTCCCTCCCCTCATCAGCATGTTTAGGTGCAGTAGGTGATTGTCTTCACATTGTAATAGTAATGATTAAAATAAATGATCTAAAGGTATTTATATGTATTTTTATATTCTGGGTAAGGCATAAGACTCAAAAATGTTCATCCAATTAAAAATTGTCAGGCCGACATTTCCCATAATTCTGATAAGTAGCGCAAACTGTCTGTCAACAAATGTAGAATTGTACATCTGCAGCCGTTCATAAAGACCCACCGTTTGAGCGTGCACGCGTGCCACGTTTACATGCACACGAGAAATAAAGTGACAGCAGTAAAAATGCTGACTCAAAACCACTTAAAATCCTGAATCAATATTGAAGTTATTTTTGCACGCTGGAGGAAGGGCGACACTATGGCTGAAGTATTTCTTTTAGACAGGTAATGTTATGTGTTAACTTTTTTAGCCATGCAAAGCTGATGTAGATTGTGTTGTTTTACGAATGGGCAATATATGCAAGTGTTGTTCAGCCGCTGAAATCTTTCAGCGAAAGACTAATGTGATTATTTAAAATTTTATAAGCATCGATAATGTAGAATTTTATTTATTGATTTATTCATTTTTTACTTAACAACAAAACATAAGTAAACAGCACTATTCAGCCTAGCCTGCTTTACTGAGGTGAAGCTGGTTTTATATTCACATCACATTGGTTCATTTCTGAACAATGACAACCTGTGACGCGCTCCCAACATTGTTTACCATGCTACTTTGAAACTTCGGTCTGAAATAGCATGCACGGTAAGTATGGCTTAGTAATAAGTGTAATTCCTGCATGCCAGCCAACCACTAAGCATAAAATAGCCACTTTAGGACAGAGAGTGACACCAGCGATCCTTGCATGCATGAAATATTGCACATTAAGACAAGTTTTGCTTGCTACACAACTGAAAACATGCTACGTAGATATAATACAGTTTTTCATTGGGAATTGCAGTATTATAAAGTACTATAAAGTTTTCTAACTGGCGAATGACATGATCTGGTGTGTTTTCTACTATCATCGTTACGGTGTACGTTCGCGTTTCAGGAGATGAGGCTTTGGACAGCAGGGGAGGGTGTGTGTTTTCAAAGATATTATGCCAACCGGTTATCATTTTGGCAGATCACCTTCAGCACCTTTTATTGTTTCCTTGTGTATTTATACCCTGTTCTGTTAGCCCTTCACTGTCATTAGTATTAAGTCACTGCCATGATGTTTGCGTGTTTCGTTCATTGTTTTGCCTTACTTTGGTTTGTTTAAATAAATCCTCACCTCTGTTCATTTCCTACACCACACCAGATGTGAGGTGGGGATCCACGTGCAGCCAACACATATTTATTTAAACAAACCAAACTAAAACAAAACAAAACAAGATAAGACAATAAGGGTAGACTAAGGTGACAGAAACTGACATGAAAACACTGAACTGAATTATAGAAAAACAGAAACCAGTGCATTAACTAATGTTAACAATCATGAATTTGGATTTTATTGGATCATTAATGTACATGTTCATCATTTGTTTATGTTGGTATATAAGTTATCTAACATCAGAGTTCTATCACATTTTTACGACTAAAATTCAATGACTTTTCAATGACTTTCAAGTAAATTTTCATGACCTAATCTTTTTTTATGTAATGTCTAGGTATACATAGTAAATAATAAGAAAAACAATTTAAGTTCAAAGTTATTGCAGCATATCATAAAACATGTAATTAATTGAATTAATCTTTATTTATATGTAAAATTTATTTAGATAATGATCACACCGCACAAATAATGTGAGAGCATGTGCTTGGCCATGGACAGAAAAGAAATAAAGACAACTAACCAATATTTAAGTATGCAGATATTTGTTAAACTAATATCCATTACTTTTCCAAAACTTTGTGGGTTTTTCAGTTTTTTCAAAACTTTTCCAGGCCTGGAAAATACCATGTCAAAATTCCATGAATTTTCCAGGTTTTTCTTGACCGTATGAACCCTGTAACATTAACTAATGAAAACTTATTGGGAAATGCCACCATTACTTATTATAAAATAAAACTAGTATCATAAAATAAGCTGTTTTTTTTATGAGAACTTTCTGAGCAATCATGTGACATTGGAAATCGGAATAATGATGCTTTGAATCACAGAAATAATTTACATTTTGGAAAAACATTCACATATTAAACAGTTATTTTAAATTGAAATATAATACGTCACAATATCATTGTATTTATTTTATTTTTGTATTAATAAATGTAAGAGCTGAATATAATTTTTTCCAGTTTTTATTGTATTATTTCATTATTGCATTATTTAATATCAACTTGCTGAAGTCACATTCTTGTCTCCACAGAATGAAACTATAACACCGAATCCCACCGAAATCCTTCTCACTCCAAAGGAACTTTTCCCCATTACTGATAAACAAGATGTTTTACTGGCCAAAGGTGAAATTTAGACACGTGCAGGATTTGTTTTGAACTACTATCCAAATGCAGATTAATTCAAATAAAATGGTTTGTTTTAGAAAGGCAAATGTGGCTGTGCAAAATAAAATAAAAGCTTTTCCACATAACATTATATGTAACCGACATTCTGTACAGTCTCTCATATCAAATATGTCACATGATTTGGTTATCTTCATTTTTGGTTGACATTACTGAATACCTCACCATCACCACCTGATTCAATGGATGATTTTTTGACCTATTAAACAATAGAGTTTCTTTCATGGTACAATGTCATGCACAATGTGTTTCTGTTCATCACACACCTGCATCACAACTGTAGGTCACTTTCATTCCTAGCCAGCACAGAGGAGATGATAAACATGCACACAAAAATGATTTAATTATTGCAATGCATTTTATGAAGCTGCATCTCTGTAAAGCTTTTCTAAATTAACCGGAAACTATATGAAAGTATAATTAATAATTAGCCTGATTTATATGTAGATTCAAATGATTTTCAACTGAACTTGACCATGGTAAAGATTGTAATTTGTTTGTGACTCAGTCATAATAATAGTATTTCTGTGTCTAAACTTGTAAAACAAGAGTTTATTCAAGATAATCCTTGACTTTTCTGTGACCTTCACAGTAAAAAGTAACTTGTAAAAATGCTACAGAATGGAAAAATGTACATCCTAAATATTATGAATAAATGTAATAAATCTAACCTTATATTTAAGGTCATTTTATGGTAAAAAAAAATGCAGGGTTCTACACAATTCATTCAGGCTGTCCTAAAACAATACAATTAAGTTAACATGTTGTAGTAGGCTGAAGATAACCAATTAATTTGTCCTGAAACTCGTTTCAACTAGTTTGAACAAGCAGCAAAATAATTGTTAGCGTACAATACGATTAAATTTAGTTTTTAGAAAGTAAAAAATCAAGTCATTGTATAGTTTACATAACATTTTTATTAGCTATGTACACAAGGGTTATGTTACATCTAATCTTGTCAAATAAATGTTCATTTTATGTGTTCTCATGATGGTGTTTAGTTGTCAATTACAATGTACAACTGCTTTTGAGCTCCAATTCATCATGTAACTCATCAAGTTTTTAGATGACAAAGGCATAGACAGTAAACATTAAAACAGACTCTAAATCTTCAATCTAGACTTTTACCAAGTCAACCACAGCTGCATTTTTAACAGCAATTTTTCATGATTTTTTTCTTTTACAGTACCAGTTTTACTTTTACCTGTATGTGCATTATAGTATGTCACTATTTTTTAATAGTAACCTTTTTTAATAGTAAAAAATCTTTAGATTATTAAAATGTTCTTTACACTTTGAATATTTTGTTCTTTGAATAAATTTTCACCAAATTTCACCAAAAAATCTTGTTTTATAGTATACTGTAATAGCCCTTTTTTTGGTTCTTTTTAGCAACTTTGTTGAATGTGTGACTTTATATTTAATACATAAAGTAGAAGGCAAATTAATTTGCCCTGCTGTCAAATTTTATTCTTTTCCAAATATTTGCCAAGGAATGTTTTATGAAGAAAGGAATTTTCTTACAATAAATTTTTCTATATATTTTTTACTACAGAAAGTCTTATTTCGTTGAGTTTGGCTGTAATAACAGTTTTTAAACACTTCAAACCATTTTTTATGGTCAATATTAACAGTTCCCTTTAGATTTTTTTTTTACAGAACAAACTACTGTTGTACAAAACAAACGACTGTTGTCAAGAACAAACTACTGTTGCCTCATTAACCAAACTATCCAAGTTGACCTAATAAACCCAGTTTTAAGTAATTAAGCATTTAAATTGAACTTTAAGCTGATTACTAGTACTAGTGCTAAATAACTAGTATACTGTCATCATGGCAAAGACAAAAGAAATTAGTTATTAAAACTAAATTGTACATGAGGGCTAATAATTTTGACTTCAACAGTATGTAGATATACTGGATGTTCCAGTTTCACAGAGTCGGAGTGGGCTTGTCACATTCACAACTGAAAGTCAACTGAAATATCAATTAAGGGCACATATACCTTCTGATTAAATAATTCTTGAGATTATGAAAATGTTCTTCACACTCTCAACATTTTGTTCTTTGTAAAAGTCAAATTTAAAATTATATGGTATTACTGTAATAGCCCTTTTTGGTTCTTCCTAGCAACGTTGTTGAATGTGTGACTTCATAATTAATACATACAGTTGAAGGCAAATTTATTAGCCCTGCTGTGAATTTTTTATCTTTATTATTTCAAATATTTGCTAAGTAATGTTTAATGAAGAAAGGACATTTTCTACAATAGTTTATTCTAGATTTTTTCTTCTGAAGAAAGTCTAATTTTGTTTTAAACACTTTAAACCAATTTTTATGGTCAATATTAATAGTAATCTTTTTAGATAGAATAATAGATTTTATAATTTTTTAGATAGATAGATAATAGTAATCTTTTTAGACAGATTTTTCTGATTGGCTACAGAACAAACTACTGTTGTCCAATAACTTGCCTCATTAGCCAAACTAACCTAGTTAACCCAGTTAAACGTTTAAATTGAACATTAAGCTGAATGTATCTTGGTAAATTACTAGTAAACTATTATGTCCTTTCATCATGGCAAAGATAAAATAAATAAGTTATTTAAAAAAAAAGATTGTAAATTTCACATGAGGGTTTCTAATTTTGACTTCAACTGCATGTAGATTTTCTGTATATTCCAGTTTCACCGAGATAACCTGTCGGAGTGGCCTCGTCACATTCACACCAAACTGAAATGTCACTAATGGGCATATAATACCTTCTGATTAAATAAGTGCAAATGAAAGTTTCATCTGACTGATATCAGGCCAAATGGAAGAAAACCTACACGGTTTCTCTCTCTGCAGGCGGAAACAACAAAACCACCGCTCACTAGCGCAGAAAGAGGAAACCACAGTTTCAGTAAAGAAATCAACAACACCCCAGCAAACACCCTGTCTGTTTTTCTCTCTCTCACTCTTATAAATACACCCTACTTGCACTCCACAGTATACAGGGGTTGGTCATGTTGTCAATTAGCAGCCTGGTTACAAGTCTAGAAACCGAGATGTCACATGAGGCCGACTGGCAGAGAAACATCAGCTAGTGTTGATCTTACTAAAACAGTCTGGAAATGAGGTGCTTTTGCGGTTTGGTCTTTCCGGAAAGCATTTGTTCCCTCCCACTAGCAGCTCACAACAGCGAAGCCTGAGCCGTATTTACGAAGCTTCTAACATTAACATGAACAAACCATCAATGTTTCGTCTTAAATAAATTCAGGTAACACTTCATTATTACAATCTTAATAATATGACAAATCTCTGGTAGCTTGACCATTTCAGAGCGTATGTTGTTGGAAATAATGTGGCCGCCAAGGAAATTAAGCATTTTGTGAGTGTGTTGTTTTGTATTTCATGTATGTTTGTTTGTGTTATTGTTATTGAGGCCTATTAATGGATTATTATTCATATCCGCGTTTCCGTAATACAATGTTTCAGTACTTTATCTAACAGCCGATCAGAAACCAAACTAACTGGTATCAGAAACCAAACTAACTTATAAATCCTTGATATATGTATATACTGTATATTATATATGTTACTGTTGATGGCTTAATGTTTTGAATCTCTTGGAAAACACCCATAAATGTGTTTGTTATAGGGAAAGTACAGCTCATGGCATGAAAACGATGAGCTCACTTCTATGAAGGGTTTGACCACCATGGTTCCAAGAACTGCTATTAACATTAATGCCCTGCTTTCCTGACCAATATGTTAATGTTTCTTAGAATGTTTATTACTTACAGTAGCTCTTGAGTTCTGATTGACCTACTGTATTTGTAATTATATACTGTAATAATAATAATAATAATAATAATAATAATAATAATAATAATAATAATAATAACTAAACTGGCCTTTTAGTGTGCTCTTTTGATTTGATAGCTGTGGCTTGTGAGATGTTCAGCAGTAACATTCTTCATTTAGGATGTGAGATGAAGTGGAAATGTCATCTTAACAGTGTTCAGTATGTTTTCTTAAATGATGAAAGAGCTTTAAAAAGTGCCAAATACAAGATTATTGTTTATTTACTTGAATTTAAATCAAATATTTTTTTAAATTAGACATTCTCTTTAGCCTTATTTTAATAATGACCTACTTTGATACTAACTAGTCAAAGTTTTGCTAATATAGAAGATAGGTCATTCTGCTCACCAAAATTTATTATTATATTAGATTTATTAGATGTATTATTATTACACATTATTCTATATTATAGATATTATTATACAAGATTTATTATTATTATTATTATTATTTATTATTATCAAAAATGCAATACAAGCATTAAAAAAATCTGCCCTAATTTAAATTTAAAATAGTCATTTTCTCTGTGAATACATTTTATTATGTAATTTATTCTTGTGATTCTTAGCTGAAATGTCATTATCATTACTCCAGTCTTCAGTGTCACATGATTCAGACATGTTCTAATATGCTGACATGCATTTTATCTGTTGAAAAATCTGTTGTTTCTCTTTTTAATCTTTGGGCCATTCTACCAGAAACGTTCATTTTCACTTCACAAAATGTGACAGGGCCTGACTAAGCTTGTCGTCCTCAAACAAATCATACAAAAACAAACATAAAATCATACAATTTAATGACAGAAGGCATCCTTGATCACTGTCAGCTTCTCCATTAAATTATGTCACTTCTAAGTTATAGCCTTAAAGGCGTATTGCACGCATTTTATGTTAAATTTAATGCAAATGTGACAGGACTGACTGTAACATGAGGACAATTGTAAATTTATTTATATTAAATATTTGTAGTATTTATATGTAGAATTTATTTATAATTTAATGTTTCTAACCAATGGATGTGAATGATAACAACTTAAACTTTGCTCTTTCTGAAGTTTTTTTCTAAATGAGTTTAGCATAACAACACTATTTAAGCTGTAGGCTCAATTAGGCTGAGGACAAAGGCCAATGACAGGGTTTGTACATTTATCAAGTGTTTTTAATAAAGACCATCAGTCCATATTAGAAATGGTTGGGATGAAATACTTTTTATTGACTGTATTTATGTTTTTATTTCATGGACAGATAATGTATGTTTCTTGTAGTATTTCCCCCTTATCACAATATTTCAGGACACATTAAACTGGCTTAAAAATACAATGAAGGTTCTGCTGTTATTTTGAATTTATTACTAACCAATTCATCCTAAAATGTCAACTGTTTCCACACAAATGTGAAGTTGAAAAAAAGGAGTTCAATGCCTGGATAATAATAACAACCATTATTAATGACTGAGCACTAATAATAACTGATCGTCGCAGAGCAGCAACTCTGTACAACAGAAGGTTATCTGAAGAATCATATGACACTAGAAGACTCCTAAAAGACACTAAAAGAATTCAGCATTGAATCACAATAGACCATTTTGAGGGATGTAAACAAAAACTATGGTCCCAACGTGTTTCCTGTTTTACATTTTTAATTTCTATAGCTGCCAAAAATCCAAAAAGAGTCACATATTGATAAATAATGTTATGATAGCTGTTTTATCATTAAATTATGATTAAATTTCCACTTGTTATAGTTATGAAATAGTCTGATAACAAGCAGAAAATGTTTATGGGCCAATGACATGACCACACTGAAATGGTCTATAATAAATTACATTAAAAAAAGATTCACATAGAAAGCTGTTATTTTGAACTGAAATAATATATTTTTTTAATATTTGTTTCTTATTGTATTTTTAATTAATAAAACACAGCCTTGATGAGCAAGAAATGAAACAACAGAACCAATAGCAAACTCAAATATTTACACCTGTTTGATCGGTTGCTGTACATGCACTATTAAAGAGATAGTTCACCCAAAACTGACAATTTACTCATCATTTACTTTCTATAAAGTGTTTGCAAACCTTTACAAAAGTTTCTTTATTCTGCTTAAAATGAAGAATGCTGGAAATTCTGTAACCATTGACTTCCATAGTGTGAAAAACAATTACAATCAATGGTTACCGGTATCCAACTTTCTATAAAATATCTTCCTTTGTGTTTAACGGAAGAAAAAAACCCAAAAATGGTTTGTAACGAGTAAAGTGAGTAAATTACAGAATTACAATTTTTGGGTGAACTGCCCCTTTAATAAAGATCAGTCAGTAAATGGCAAAATATTCTAGTTCATTTCATTCCATCAGAGTTTTCGAGAAAAGACCATGAGTGAAGAGGAAGAGGTGCCATTGATGAAGAGTGAACAGGCCGGCAGTCAGCGGTCCAGCTGTGACTCTGCCCTACAGGTGCATCTGTACTACAGTCCCAGCTTAAACTCAGAGACCACCTTCAGCATCCCCACCGGACACGTGACAGCCGAGAGCGTGTGTGTGCTCGCTGCTAAAGCCAGCGGTGAGACACTAACACACTTAACATAAACTTACCAATATTTAGATATGAGCGTAAAGGTCTTCTGCTTTTAAGTATACTCTATAACTTTCTCATCCATTTTCCCTGATGATATCTACAAAGCTTTAAAAAACCCAGACATTAAAGATAACATTTATGTGGCCAAGGACTAGTGTTGGGTGTAATTAGTTACAAAGTCACTAGTTACTGTAATTAGATTACTTTTCCACTTTATTACCTTTTATTTTTGGGTAATTTAATAACAATTACTTACAGAGCAACAAAAATACAAATATATTCTGCACAATAGTTACATTTTTATCAGCTAAAGGAGGTTACTAGAGCTGTATTTTTCAATTAATTGCTTTTTAAACTATGATTGATACAATATCGATTCTCAAAAGTCGTTCTTTTTTTTTCAATTACCATTTTAATCTGATATTTTTAAAAATATAAATATAATTTATATGCATTTACATTCATAGAATCTAATAAAAAATTGCAACACCGACTCAATGTAAAAACTTACCCCTGTATACATTTCTGGAGAGTGCAAATTATGTAGCCAGATATGGCAGATATGGTAGCCTACATATGGCTGCATATCGTCTTTAATACGAACGATAAGGGGCGGTATGACGCTGCCGACAGCTTCTGTTTCTTTTCGCGCACCTTGCTGAATGCTTACTTCCTTGTGGACGGCTTTTCTGCTGTTACCAGTTTGCCCAATAGCTCGCCATGTGCATTGGCAGGTTTGAGACGCAGAGAGGAGTTGACCACGACGATGGGGTTTGAGACTGGCGAATAACAGTTCCAGAAATAGAATTCCAGAAGGTAAAACAAAAACAAAAAATAAAATAAACAAGTAAATACCAGGGTGAGAACGTGGTAAGATCTGAAAATGTTGCAAAAATCAGATGGGTGTTTTTCTTTTTCTGGATTGCTTTTGAACCCACTGTCAGTTGGGTTTAGAAAAGAGAGTGATCAGATCAATTGGTGCTTTTGAAAATACTATCAGTTGGGTTTAGGGAAGATCGGTCAGTCAGTCAGTCAGCCGACAGCGGCTTCTGGTGGATTTACGTGAGAACAGCAGGCGTGAATGGCATTGGTGCAAGAAATTCGAGAACTGAAAAAGCGTACATGGAAGCCTCTGGTGCATTCATGAAAACAAAAACTACAAAAAAAAAAAAACGTAGCCCCTGGGATGCATTTTGCGATCTCCAGAAATGTATGTAGGGATACGTTTCAATAATGAGCCTGGGTTGCAAAACTGAATGGAATCTAATTGAATTAAAAGCTTGTGAATCGAAATCGGATGAATCAAAAATTTTTAATAAAGCTAAAAAAGCCATGTTTGGCTGAAATAAACAAATAAATAAAAAAGTTTTTATTGTCTATGTGTTTAGATTTAGAGGGACTTTAAGTACTTTTAAATCAAATGATTACTTTATTTATTGAATAATTAAGTTACTTTTCATAAAAAAGTAAATTTAAATACAATTTTAATGATGCCATTTTCCCAATACTGCCGAGAACTAGCTTTTAGATGATTCAGTATGACCAACCAAATTACACTACAGCCATAATCTGCTCGTGTGTTTTGTGTTTCTAAACTTAAAATGTCATTATTGTGCACCAACTGTGTTAAGAATTATTGAATGTTTGTGTTTTCAGGAATTTTTCCTGTGTACCACAACCTCTTTGCTTTGGCATCAGAGGATCTTTCATACTGGTATCCACCAACTCATGTCTTTAAGAGTGAGGAGACCATCAAAGTTTACTATAGAGTCAGGTAAAAAAAAACTACTTACAAACAGATCACCAGTACTAATTCTTTTGGGTGCTTCATCATTGTAATAATTATAACTTGTAAATGTCTGCTAATTATATCTTAAACTTTAATAATTATTAATTACTATTTTAACTAATATTTTTTGGAATTATACTGAAAAGGTGAAATAATCAACTTTATATTTTAAAAGCAATATGCAATAGAAATAACAAGGTTTAAGTGTTTAATAACAGTTTTGTTTACAACCAAATTAATTTTTAGATATTGGATTTGGATGTATTTTTGTTATTGTTAACAAACTATATCATTTTATACCTGCTAATAATTACTAAAACAAATTCACATTGATTTTTGGTGAGCAAATAAAGTTAGAAAGTAAAATGTGTGTTTGAATTAACAAATGAAAACAGAAAAGGAAAACATTATAAAGCTTTTGTGTGTATGTTTAAGGTTTTTTTTCTCAAGCTGGTTTGGTCAGGGGTCGAGAGCATCGTACCGCTTCAGCCTCAGCAGGGGACGAATCTTTGCTGTGCTGGACTATGCTGTCATTGACTATGTTTTTGCTCAGGTATAAACTATTATATATAACTATTACTATTAGATTTGAATAATTATAAAAAGGTAGCATAAACTGCTGATTTAAGATCATTTACCTGACGAAGAAGTTTTCCTGTTTCAGTCCCGCAGTGATTTTGTGTCTGGATGTGGTGGGATTACTCCTGCTTTGAGTTTGCAGCAGGAATGTTTAGGTTTGGCAGTGCTGGATCTGTGGCGTTTGGCCAAAGAGAGAAACCAGAGCCTTGCAGAGATCTGCAATACAACAAGGTATGTTACAACAACAAAAATATAAAGCATCTCCTGTATATCAATACTGTACATGGGTTAAAGAAGAGACATCTAAATTTAATTTACAAAGACTATTAATGTTTCAATTTACTTTTGTGTCAGATCTGTTTTGTGTATAGGTGTGTGTGTGTGTGTGTGCGTGCGTGCGTGCGTGCGTGCGTGCGTGCGTGCGTGCGTGTGTATTTAGAATTATAGAAATTATTACAATTTTTTTTCTTCTACAAACTCAGTTCCTGAAGGGACGCAGCCCTACACAGTTTAGTTCCAACCCAGCTTCAACACACTTATCTTCAAGGTTTCAAACAAGCCTGAAGGACTCAATAGGGTGTACTCACACTAAGCTATCCGAACCATGCCCAGGCCCGTTTCCTAGATCATTTGAGAAGTGTAAATGCTCTGAATCGGGCTCAGGCACGGTTCAGTTGGCGGGCCCTGGCCCGGTTGGAAGAGGTGTGCTTGACACGGTTCACTTGGGCTCACCCAAGCACGCCTGAGCCCGAAACTGAAGTGGATACGTGACTTTTGGGAACTGTTTCATCATTCTTACTGTTTAATGAACGCAAACTGTCATAGATTATTAAAAACGCAAAACCCTCACAGCACGACAGCTGCACCTTCAGCAAACCTCCTAATTCTTGCAGCATGAGGAGTTTATGATTGTTTATGAGCGTCAAAAGTGGCTGATCTGTTCTGTCACAGCATTTCAAAAGACTAAAACGATATAATGATATAAAGAAATCTTCACTGCGCTGAGCGAGAGCACTTCTCTTAAACTGAACAGCGCACCATCAATGACGTAAGCGTGTTCAGGCCCAAATGTAATGTGATTGCGGGCCGTCGGGGGAGACGGGAGGGTGGAACAAGCGTGCTTTGGCCAGGTTCAAGGGAACTGTACATAATGTGAATACACCCTTAGTATGATCAAGTGTGTTTATTTAGAGTTGGAAGTAAACTATGCAGAGCTGCGGCCCTCCAGGAACCGAGTTTGACACCCCAGACTTAAGTTATATACATGAAATACCCATATATGTCTGTGTATGCATGACATATAGCCAACATATTAAAGTATTTAAAGCTATATTAAATTTTATTACATTTAAAATGATTAAATCATCTTGACAGTTGGGTGAGATCTAAATGCAAAGAATAGTAGAAAAGTATAACATTTTATAATGACAACTAAATTATTTTGTGATCTTGGAGTCCTTTTGTGTGTTTCATCAAATTAAGCGTTTCTGTGGTTTATAAGAACTATTATAATAACAATTTAGTGAGTTTCTTCAGCAAATCCTGGAAAAAGTCTAGTAGGTAGAAGCATACTCAGTACAAACATTTAAAAATACTAATGTGCAAAAATAACAATACCAGATAAAATACAAATAATAATAATGGCAATTCATTACCACCTATAGTATTTTAAGCCATCTTCTCGTCTTTGACCCATTCAGTGATTCCATGTACGTTCAACCTACATTTCAAATGTTCAAGATGTATTTAAATGACCACTGCAATAACACAATTCCAGCTACAAGTCCTGCCTCCCAGAGACTCACCGACAGGACATCCAGCGCATGAACCGCCTGGCGCGGTATCAGATCCGCAAAACACTGAAGGGCTTCCTGAAGAAGCTGGGCAAGTGCTCGGCTGGAGAGCGAAGCCTGAAGCTCAAGTACCTCATGAAGCTGAGTGAGCTGGAGCCGGATTATGGTTCAGAGAGCTTCACCCTCCACCACTCCGGATGGTTAGAGCAGAGCGAGCAGCAGAGGGTTCTAGCCGTCAAAGTGTCCGGAGAGGGAGGCATTCAGATACAGAAAACAGACAGACAGGTAAAAGCTGAAGAGTCAACGCTCGCCGTGACAGCAGGTCTGTAGGCCTAAATGTTCGTAAAATAACTTAAAACTGTATGACTTACAGTTTAGCCACCTATTGAGAGTTGTTTTGTTTATTTTTCATTCGCCAAAATTAAAATAAAAGTGTCGTGCAACCAGGGCCGGATTATCCAATGGGCATTCTGGGCACAGGCCCAGGGGCCCGTGCGTACTTGGGGCCCCTGCAAGAGGGGGGGAAAAAGGCAATTTTGGAGCGTCTATTTAGGCTAAGTGGAAATAGCGCACCTCGTTGGAATAAGCTATTGACGTGGTTTCCACCCATCAGCGTATGATTGGCAGAGACAAGATAACTAGAGAGCGCATTTTATAGTCGCGTGAGTGGCGTAGCTCGTAGAGCGCACTGTAAGATGTTTTGACGCGATCCATCGTCAAGCCGGTTCGAATACACCATCTGCTGATCTCATGCAGTTTTTCTCTCTTCCCATAACAGATTGGAAATACATTCATTTTAAAAGTAAAGAAACTTTAACAAAAAAAAATTAATAATGAAAATGTGATAAGTCACTATGGCTCGTCGGTATTTAATAATGTTTAGCCTAATTCAAATGTGTATAAACAGCATCTAAACAGTTATTTTCCACCAAGTGGCCACGATAAAAGGTTTAAT
>CAIGQQ010035257.1:4485130-4528732 GCA_903798035.1 Danio albolineatus | reverse complement strand
AAGATGATTTTGTTAGTAACCTACCTGATCTGTCTAATTTTTATAACATTCCAGGCAGTCTAGAAGAGCTTGACACTGTAACTGAAACCATTAATTCCCTCCTTTCTAATACATTAGATATAGTTGCTCCGTTACACTTCAAAAAGATTAGGGAAAAAAATCTGACGCCATGGCACAATGAGCACACACGTGTCTTAAAGACAGCAGCCCGGAAAATGGAGCGTAGATGGAAGAAATCAAAACTAGAAGTTTTTCGTCTGGCCTGGAAAGAAAGTTCGCTTAACTTTAGAAAAGCTTTAACGTCAGCCAGATCTGCTTATTTTTCAACTTTAATAGAAGAAAATAAACATAACCCTAGGGTCCTGTTTACCACGGTAGCTAATCTAACTAAAAATAAAGCATCAACATGCATTTCTCAGCATAGCAGTAATGACTTTATGAACTTTTTCACACGCAAGATTGATGATATCAGAGATAAAATAAGCACCAACAGTCTGCCTCCTACAGCCTCGTCCCAATTAGAGCATTGTAGACCGTTAATGGATAAACTTCAAATTTTTTCAACAGTAGGTGAGGAAGAATTATCTAAACTGATAAATTCGTCAAAATCAACAACGTCTATGCTAGATCCCATACCGACCAAATTATTAAAACAATTGTTTTCAGAAGTTTCTGAACCTGTTCTTAACATTTTGAATTCATCCCTACTCCTAGGATACGTTCCTAAAACTTTTAAACTAGCTGTCATTAAGCCTCTTATTAAAAAAACACAGCTTGATCCTAAAGAACTAGCAAATTATAGACCAATTTCAAACTTGCCTTTTCTATCAAAGATTTTAGAAAAAATAGTATCTGCTCAACTATGTTCCTTCCTACAAAGAAACAATATTTATGAAAAATTTCAATCTGGATTTAGAGCATTTCATAGCACAGAAACCGCACTCCTAAGAGTCTCAAATGACCTCCTTCTGTCGTCCGACCGTGGTTGCATTTCTCTCTTAGTGCTATTAGACCTCAGTTCTGCATTTGATACAATTGATCATAATATTCTCCTTGATAGGCTTGAAAATTATGTTGGTATTACAGGAACTGCATTGGCCTGGTTCAGGTCTTATCTATCTGAACGTTATCAATTTGTATTAGTTAATGAAGAGACATCATACAGATCAAAAGTACACTGTGGGGTACCACAAGGCTCAGTTCTTGGACCCTTACTTTTCACACTATATATGCTACCGCTAGGTGATATCATTAGAAAACATGGAGTTAGCTTCCACTGTTATGCTGATGATACACAACTTTATATCTCCTCTCAACCTGGTAATTTGTTTGAATTTACTAAATTAACAGATTGTATAGCTGATATTAAAAATTGGATGACTAATAACTTCTTTTTCCCAGAGATGGGTTGTGGCTGGAAGGGCATCCGCTGCGTAAAACAAATGCCGGATAAGTTGGCGGTTCATTCCGCTGTGGCGACCCCGGATTAATAAAGGCCAAGCCGAAAAGAAAATGAATGAATGAATAATAACTTCTTATTACTAAATTCAGATAAAACTGAGGTCTTGCTTATTGGTCCCAAAAATCTCACACGCAAAAACTTAGAACACTGTCTAACCCTTGATGGATTCTTAGTTCAGTCCTCATCTTCAGTCAAAAATTTGGGGGTGATTTTTGATAGCAGATTGTCATTTGAAGGCCAGATTTCAAGCATCTGTAAAACTGCTTTTTTTCATCTTAAAAATATTGCCAAACTTCGACACATGCTATCAATGTCTGATGCGGAAAAGCTCATCCATGCTTTCATGACGTCTCGATTAGATTACTGTAATGCATTACTAGGCGGCTGCCCTGTTGGCCTGATAAACAAACTTCAGCTAGTTCAAAATGCAGCTGCTAGAGTGCTTTTTAGAACAAAGAAATATGATCATATTACTCCAGTTCTTTCAGCATTGCATTGGCTCCCTATTAAATATCGTATAAATTTTAAAATCTTACTGACTACCTACAAAGCCCTGAACGGCTTGGCTCCCCAGTATTTGCAGGAGCTCCTGATTTATTATAGTCCATCACGTCCGCTACGCTCAATTAATTCTGGACAATTAATTATTCCCAAAATATCAAAATCAACTGTAGGTGGTAGATCTTTCTCTTATCTGGCACCTAAACTCTGGAACAGCCTTCCTAACACAGTTCGGGAAGCAGACACACTCTGTCAGTTTAAAACTAGATTAAAGACACATCTCTTTACATTAGCATACACATAAAACACAAATGCTTTGGAATCCAAATCCTCTAAAGGATTGTTAGTCTGCATTATTTAGGGCAACCGGAGCCGGGTACACTTCCCAAAAGACATTATAATTTGAATGCCATCTCTGCTCATGTTAGTCTGTTTTTTTCTTATTATTCCAGAGGTTTCCATAATTCTGGACCATGCCGCATCCTGAGCAGCTGCTGTGGTGGTCATGGAGGAGTGGAGAGCATGAGACAGATTGCTGTAAGACGATCCCTGTGACAGACGAGTCCTTGCATTGTTCCCGAAGGGCCAGCCTGATGACCAGCCGGTGACCCGCCTGTGGTCTCTCCATGATGGACGTCCAGCGTTCTCCAGCCCCGGCGCCATAGACTGCAGCTCTGCACAAGACGTCTGGCCATAGGAGAAATGGTCGTGCCCAACTGAGCCTGGTTTCTCTCGAGGTTTTTTAATTCTTCACTTTCGCCAATTGGTGAAGTTTTTTCCTCGCCGCTGTCGCCTCTGGCTTGCATGGTTCGGGACTTGTAGGGCTGCGCATCGATGGATTAATCTTCAGTGTTTGGACTCTCAGCAGTGAATATTAAACCACGCTGAATTAAACTAAACTGAACTTCAACACTGAAAACTGGACTGACACTGTTTCAATTTTTATAATGCATGTGAAGCTGCTTTGACACAATCTACATTGTAAAAGCGCTATACAAATAAAGATGAATTGAATTTAATTGAATTCACCTATACTTCATGTCTTTGGACTGTGGGGGAAACCGGAGCACCTGGAGGAAACCCACGCAACCACAGGGAGAACATGCAAACTCCACACAGAAATGCCAAGTGACCCAGCCAGGGCTCTAACCAGCGACCTTCATGCTGTGAGGCGAACGTGCTACTCACTACGCCACCGTGGCGCCCATTATCCAACTTAAAATAAATAAAATTGTCACATTAACGTTAACATTTTACATCTCATTCTAAGGATTACAGTGGGCGAAAAAGAATTCTTCATGAAATCTAACAAGTCATTCTTTTTTTTTATGCATTAATAACACATGTGTATTAATACGTTTCCATTTCCAATGAAAATAAATTGTATTTAGGTATACATTTTGCAAATTTCTGTTTATAAATAAAATATTTAAATTAAATATAAAAAATTAACAACATACTCATACTCAACTTTTTATTTTTGTACGAAAAAAGCAGATGACATTAAAAAAACCATGCAATTATCATTTCTTTGTACAAATCATCAAACCAGAGACAAATCACCAGGTTTGGTAAGTATTTTAAAATGTACACTGTAAAAAGAATTGTGGAAACTTGACTCAACAAATGATTTCCCTGTTAGCTCTTAACAAAAAAAAATACACTGAATTAATTTTAGGTCATGGTCTCAAGTTAAAATTATAAATATATATTTACCAAACAAAATAAATTGTGTTAAGCCAATTAAACAGAAGTGAAATATTTGTGTTTGGTGAACTATTTGAAATATGAAATATTTGTGGTGGCGCCACGGTGGCGTAGTGAGTAACACGTTCGGCTCACAGCAAGAAGGTCGCTGGTTCGAGCCCGGCTGGGTTAGTTGGCATTTCTGTGTGGACTTTGCATGTTCTCCCCGTGGTTGTGTGGGTTTCCTCCGGGTGTTCCGGTTTCCCCCACAAGCCCAAAGACGTGGTATAGGCCTAGGTGAATTGGGTAGGCTAATTGTCCGTAGTGTATGAGTGGATGTTTCCCAGGCATGGGTTGCGGCTGGAAGGGCATCCACTGCGTAAAAAATATGCTGGATAGGTTGGCGGTTGATTCCGCTGTGCTGTGGCGACCCCGGATTGATAAAGGGACTAAGCCGACAAGAAAATGGTTGAGGCAAACAACGCGTGTGCGCATGCACGTGAATGAAACCGAGAGCCGTTGGTTTGTTTGGAAGTTGCAGATTCAAATTCCAGCGGAGCAAAGCAAAGGCAGAAATCCGACGAAACATCATATTAAGGCGGATTGTCCTTCGAAAAAGTTACGGTGAGTGCTGAATTTTGTATTTATTAAATCATACTTAAGTTAGACAAGTGCAAATCTCAGTAATTTAGACATCAAAACAAACAGCATAGGTATTCCATTATAGCCTGCTGCCTCCGACATAATGAGGACACAAACGTTACTCTGGCAGTAAAACTGAATTCAAGGCTAAAGGCTATGTTTATTTTATTTTCAAGATCTGACGTAAACTATATGCTGCTGCTTTCAGTATAGCAATACATGTCATGAAAACTGGTATTCAATCGTACATTGGTAGCATTTAACAGTGATTAAAGCACATAACATTACCTGAGGTGATCACTAGCTATGTTTCCATCCAAAAATGCTAATTAAATTTATGCGCAAAACTGCAATATTGCATAAAAGACGTGCGCATAATGCAGCTTTTCCATCCAATGAGTCAAGAAACAAAACAAAATCGTCACTTCCACATTAATTGGCGTCAAATATCAAAAGTGGCCAGTGGGTAGCGCCGTCGCCTCACAGCACATATCAAAAATATCCATAAAAATAGGTGGATGGAAACAGCTATTGTCATAGAAGTGTTTGCTGTTGATCAGCTGCGAAAAAAGAAATTCAGGACAGGTGATGGTTGAAAAAACTTGTTTTATCATGGAAAGTTTTCTTTTGTTACATGCAGTTAGGGCTCTGAATTAGGCATGGGCCGGTATAAGATTCTGACAGTTTCACGGTATGACGGTATTGTGATTACTGCTCTAAAATATATTCTTTTTAAATGTCTGAATAAAAAACAAAACCTTTTTCCCCTTTCAGCACAATATATTTTATTTTGAGAAACATTTAAAGTATTTTGGAGCAGTAAACATGTCAGGCTAAATAATTTAAACGAATCATTTGCTGTCTTCATTAGTTTCAATAACATATATTTCTTTACAATTTAAAACGCCTATATTTGGATTTTTCTTTCAGTGTGAGGTACTGTTGTCCTAAAAACAAACAAACAAAAAACATAAATAAAAAAATCTTATAGATACCTTAGGAACATTGACTTTTCCAAACCGCGATACACCTTGAAAACGGTTATCGTCCCATGCCTGGTCTTATGCAGTAGTTGCTCTGTAATTCATACACTGCAAAAATGCTGTCCTTACTTTGATTTTTGTCTTGTTTCTAGCTAAATCTTAAAACATTAATCATTTTCTAGACAAGCACAAATATATTGTCTTGGTTTAAGAAACAATATGCCAAAATTACGTGTGTTTTATTTTTTTTTAAAAAGCTAAATGATCTACCAATGGAGTAAGCATAATAATATGTGACACTGTAAAACAATAATTTTTTGCTTTCCCCATTGGAAAATGTGTTTGGCAGATTAGATAAAAATAATTTTCAATATATATGATTATGGATTTGGAAGCTACTCTGGCAAGTTTCAAACTTTTAACAACTAATAACCACTGAGCTGTGTTTGTTTATCTGCTGGTGAATTATTTTGGCGGTTTAGATAGAAATAATTTTCAATATAGATTTTGGATTTGGAAGCTGCTCTGGCAAGTTTCAAAGTTTTAACAGCTAAGGACCACGAGATGTGTTTGCTTGTCTTTTGGTGAAGAGAACTGTCCATTGATAGTTGTTGTTTTACTAGCGAATAATCTCAAGATGTCTTGGTATGTCAATTAGGATTTAGACTTGTGTTGAGGAAAGGTAATATTTTAGCTTCTGCATAGAAAACCCAGAAGTGGCAGCACAAATAAATTCAGTCATGTGATACAGGCCAGCTAACCATAGACAAACTTTAAACAAAAGTACCGACAATATTTGAAAGAGATGCAGCAGCCCATGTCAATTTAGTTTTCGACACAAATATGTATATTCAGGTGTTATTTTTTTTCCTTATTCTTTTTCTTTCTTTCTTTCTTTCTTTCTTTCTTTCTTTCTTTCTTTCTTTCTTGATGCAGAAAGTAAATGAAAATAAAAAGCATTTACTACACTAAACACCAACGGCACAAAGAAATTATAATGAATTAGAAATATGAGAAAAAATACTTTGGTTATTTAAAATTAGCATGAAAATGAGTAATGCTTAATAAGAATACTTCACATGGGAAATACTGAGCTAATTAAGAGAAGACTGTCTTTGCGCATTGCAAATCTGGGTTTTGTATTTCATTCCACATCACAAAAATCAGGTGGGGTAGAAATCTGTGGACTACAAGGATTTCTCTGTAATAGCAAGGGTCGAGTTTGTCTGCATTTTTACTGGGGACATTCATACCAAAGGTTCTTACACCTATATGGAATTCAGGCTGGAGGCCAGCCTTTTCCAAACACATTCCCATGTAAACATCATCAATGGGTAGCAGAATTATGGAGTGCGACATGTTGTAGATGGTTCTGGCTGTGAAACCGGACAGTAGAAATCCTCCTCCACCACAATACGGAGGATATCTCTTAGACTCCTGTATCTGAACCGGGACATAATATTTACTTGAAGGATTTCTTACAGGCCCTACTTTCTTCAAGAGGTGCCCAGTAAAGAGATGTCTACTTCCATCATTGTCTTTTAGACCCTGAAGATACTCAATCATATTAAACGTATTGGCAAAAATGTCATCGTCTCCATTTAAAAGGAATCTAGCGTGTGGGCACATTTTCTCCATCCACTGTGAGAAAAGGATCTGCTTCAGTGTGAGGTTGAAGAATGAATCTTTGAAATCCCATTGTAAAATGTCCTTGTTCTCATTGTTCTCCAGCTTCAGTAGCCTATTCAGCCTGCTTTTCTCAAAGCCACTTTTAGTTGTACCGATTATGAAGACTCGACGGATCCACACACCTTTGTGCAGTCTCTCCTGAGCCCATGTTTTCCGCAAAACTTCTCTGCGATCGTAATTCTCAGGAGAACTCTTGATGACCAGCAGGAGGAAGACATCTGCAGAGTTATGAGCCCCACCACACTTATTAGGCACATTGAGAAGCATGGGAAAACTCCTACAGTGTCTGTAAAGCAGAAAGTCTTTGATATGATCTGGCAGTTTAGAAAATTCAGGAAGACTATAAGCTGACATATTTGGGTAACAAGGTGAAGACCCTGGCTGAAGAGTTTGAGTTCTGGGGAAATCGGTGAGATTACGAACCATTCCTTCTGTTTGCTTGCACTTTGGACACTTTGGACAAACACTAGCTTTAGACTCATTTTTGTTAATGGTGATGACCAGGCACATGACACCTGTTAGAAATAATGCTATCATCACCACATTCTTCTTTTTCATCTTTGCACCTGTTTAAGAAAAGAAACACAATTCACAGTATTGTTAGTAGCAGAACATACTGTACAACTATATACTAACAAAGTATTTTTTCTTCAAAAGAAAGTCATACAGGTTTGAAAATGACACAATTGAAATTATATAAATTTTTACTATTAAAGGTTCAAGAAACCCTGGGGTACTTTATTTTGAGATTTTAACAGATTTGTGTGTATTGAGCAACATTTAAGACAACGTTAGCACCTGTCAGCTCTAATTGTGGGGAAAACTGGATAATTTAGAGTTTTTTCCGCTAATTTCATCTTCTGGGAATAAAATAATAATTGGGGCGGGGTCAAAATTGGTGACGTAGCACAAAATTGCGAGTGGAGTGATGACGTGTCAATTTCTCATTATTATTCATAGCGGAGTTTTTATATCTTATGAGAAGACCCTGCTTCTTAATTATTCATGACAGCACATGATTTCCTAAGGCAAGGCAGACCTGCCAAGCTGTGATTCATTGACTGGATGAGATTGTGTCTGCACGGCATGGGTCATATGTGTTTGTTTCCATGATCCACAGCGTTTGTTGCAAGTTTTTCCCCATGATTTTGTCAAGGCCGATACAGCTGATCTGTTGGTTTGCAGCAAGTTTTGTCGGGAGAGCTGTATGAGAATTGGAGAATGGCAGACTTTGTCCTTTATCAGTTGAATTTGTTACAGTCTATGGTTCATCATTCAGACACATCTCCTATATCCATGCTGCTGTGTTTGCACACGTTTAAAATCCTCCAGATTACCGACAGGGTTGATGGTTGGAATAGACAGGGCAAGAGACCTGCTGCACTGCTATCCACTGTTTCTGCGTTCAGATCCGGGGAGTGAGGAGGAGAGAAGTCCTCCTCATTTATAGTGTTATAGACACGATTATCTTTATTATGATATAACATGATGATATAACAAATTGTGATTATGAGTATATGAAATTACAAATAACAAATGTAGCAGGACATTAAATTACTTACTGTTTATTTCTTTGCATTTAACTTTCATCTCGGAGGGTTTTTTGAAAATTTTCTAAGGTAGACTTGACTTGATAGAATGGGGGTTTCATGGCCCATTAAGGTTTGATAAAAATGTCTATTATATCTATCATGCCTTTATATTATTCTCCCTAATATCATATGGGTGGATCAAAATTTACCCAAAAAATCCTTTCTCATAACATTAATATGGATCTAAGTGACGAAATTGTTAAGGCAAATTGACTGGATCACAGTCACACAAAAATTGAATGATGATTATTGAATGGATGTGTCACAATACACAGTGCATGGCCCTCTGCTCAGCATGGGTCTACTTAACTGATGACCTTCTGTCAGTTGTAATAATCTCAGTTAGATACTAACATTTACTAACCCTGGCTAGAATTCTGGGCTGAGACCAGTTTGTAATCATGCTGCACTATACCAGGGTATTGAAACGATATGAGGCTGAGTAAATAATATTTTATACATTAAATTATATGTAATACATTTTTGGATTAACTAATCACTTAAGGATAAAGCTTGATCTTTATTTTTTTATTTGATTTGATTTTTTTTTTTTACCTAACTTTCTTGCAGCAATTAAAATAAAAGTAAAAGGGCATATCTTAACAGAATAGAAAGTTTTTTTGTTTTTGTTTTCAGTGGTTTAGTTATATAAATTGTTTGTTTAGCTAACAAGTAAATGTATGTTGAATAAAATCACACAATGTTGCTAGATTAACAAATGTAATAGTAAATAAATAATGAATTAATGAATTCAATAATATTTACATATGACTAAGAAACACTTAAAAAGACGTTTCCATGTAAGGTTACACTTACCATATAAAATGTTTTGTATAAGAATACTGTAGACATAACTAGTTCATAATTTAAATATACAGTACTTTTGCTTCATAGAAAAACATCATAAAATTTGCACATACATGGCTAAAATAGCTTGAACTGAACCTTTGAACAGATTTCTGAACCTATAAACACCACATTCCTGATGCTCTTCGTATTACATCTGTAGGTGCACAGTGACTATTTAGGGCACTCTATGAATCTTTGATCAAGAAATGGGCAGTTGTAGATGCTGTTTAAAATACAGTTGAGATGGATATACATCTGATCACACAAACCATTTCAAGAGGTAGTCTGGGACTCCAGACTAAACTGGACAGGGTTACTGAAAATGCATCTGGTTGTGGAAACCACATATGCAAATTGTATGCTATGAGCTATATGACAGTCATATATAACCATGCAAATTCAATATACAATGGAATTGCCACAGATGGCAGATTGAGATGTTTATTTTGTTTTATTTTTTCATTTTGTTTTATTTTTTGAATAAAATAAAAATGTTAAATTAGTATCAAAATGTATGCCAAATAAGATATAGCTTATGTTTCTGTACTTAAGAAAATGGGCAGGTCTCTCTGACGCTGTAGTAACCTAGCTAAATTTGTATATTTACTGTAGATTTTAAGATCATTTTCATTGGACATTGATGTAGTCAAATGTAAATGGAACAGTTTTCACTAATCAAATAGCTATCCAATCAGAAAAATGCATGAAGTGACCAGGTGTAATCTAAACAGCCCTATAGAAGGAGATACTAATATGGCCCCTTTAACACATCCTGTGGCTTCACTGCATTATGTCAATTTACAAGTCGATAAGCAATCCAATCATTTTATAGATCAGTGGATTTTCCTTTTTCATGACGCATGCTCAAGTTCTCTTTCAAACATTCCTTCAGTGTCTCACTATATGGTACTATGTCTCACTATGGTAAAGTGTTTGCTGTCAAAGAGAATCCCCCCATCCTTCCAACAATGCATTTTTTGCAAGTTTTCTTGGTAAAACACACCTGATTTCACTCATCAGTACATTAGCAGAGACTACAGAACCTGAATAGATTGCGTGACACAAAGTTGGAGCTTTGGTGTTGCCGCCTTTTTGGATAAATGTTTGCATTTTTGCGTGTTTTTGGCAGAGCACCCAGTTAAGAGTTATGTGCGTGCTTTTGTACATTTTTTGCGTGAGACAAAGCACAAACACAAAATCTAGCTTTTTTTTTTTGCTAAACAACTTTTGAACCTGTGTTGATTTTTGCACATTCATTATTGGTCTTTTTAATTATGAGAAACATGGTCGGAGTATGTCACAATGTTATGAGTTAAAAAAAGCCACATGATGCGTGCTCAAGGTCTCTTTCAAACATTCTTTTAGCCATCTTGTTATGGTAAACAGTGTCAAATTATCAGCTATCAAAGTCCTTCTGCTGTATTCTTTCCTATAAAATCTATTGAGAACGAAAGGTTGCTGTCCTTGGTAAATTTCTACACTGTAAAACCCAATAATTAAGGTGAACTTAATCCATTTGAGCAAACGAAGCAATTTGAGCACAGTAAAAGCCAATAAAAAAAGAGAACTCAAACCAACTGAGCACTGTAAAATCTAATAAGTAAAGGCAACTCAAACCATTTGAGGAAACCGATTGCTACAAACCTTTTGAGTTAAAAAACTGATCTATATGAGTACTGTAAACTTACTCTATTTAAGCTAAAGTAATGATGTATTTAATTAACTCATTACTTTTAACACTGAGTTCAAAACTCTTTTCAAACGAGTAGAATTAACTTTCTGTAAATTGTGAGTTAACTGCACTCATTTCATTTGATTTGACTGTTGGGTACTGTATATTGTGGTTTGGGCTGTGTTCTGTAGTTGGACGGCTGGCTGAATATGAGAGACTTGCCTTTCAAATACCAATATAGTAAACAAACCAGGCACTGACATTCCTTTCAAATTTGACCTTTTCATTTTGTGATTGAAAGGGAATCGGTCAAATGTCAGTCTTCAATAATGAAGTAAAACAAAACAAAACAAAACATTAAGACGGGGCATGTAAGACAGCACAACATGTGAGAGCCTGAAAGCTTTAATACCATGGTTTAGTTGTCTATTCATGACACTAAATGAATGTATCCTAATTTTTTTTAAGTAAAATATTCAATTAACTGTACTAAATCATTTTGTTCCATTCAATTTAACTCATTTTTAATTTAGCTCAAGTAGGAAAGATTCAAATTGTAACTTTGGAACTATATTGGAAACAAAACCACTTTTTGGAATTAGCCTGAAACACTTGAACCGGTTAATCAGATAACAGAAATTCAGAACAGATAAGGTAACAGTATGTTGGGCAAGTGATGAACACCTGCAACTTACAATCATTTCAGTAATCAAAATAATCCTTTGACTATTTTTTTTTTATTCTGCAGATAAATAATACATTTCTACCCGCACCTGCTAATTTCTAAAATTTATGACTGTTATTCGACATTCGTCTATGGGAAAAGTATTCATTTTTCCTACTATGGAAATCAGTGGTTACAGGTTTCCAGCATTTCCACTTTTGTGTGGAACAGAAGTAAAAATCAGACTAAATTGGAACAAGTGAAGGGAGAGCATATAAATGAGAGAATTTTATTTTTTGGGAGAACTGTCCCTTTAAATATTCAATATGAAAAGTTGTCAGGGTACAGATCAAGATTCCATAATGCAACAATTAAAACAGTAAATAAATTAGTCAGTTTCTGTTAAACAATGATGGAACAGTTGTTTTACAAATAGTTTCATGATTTAAAAGAATTTTTTTTTTTGCAAAAGCACAGTCTCTGATAATTAAACTGCCCTTTCACTCTCTAAGAGTATATCTGATGACCTCTTTATTTACAGTATAATTTAAAAAGTAATTATAATTTACTGTAATATGCTTAGTAAGATACTGTAAAATGTATTAACAGTATAAAACTGTAATTCAATTATGGAAAAATATACAGTAACTGTAAAATGGACCTGTAAAATGGACCTGTCAGTGAAATAATAACTAAAAAAATTCAGATCAGAACCATAACAGAAGAATAAGAAGATAATAATATATTATCTTCTGTCCTTGTCAAAGTAATTTTATATATATTGTGGTTTATGCTGAGTAACTGAACAGCTGTTGAAGAAAACCGGTAATACAGGAAAGTCAGAGAGATCAGAACTGCAAATACCAGTGAAGTAACCAGACGAGGCAGTGAAATTCCTTTAAAATTTAGGATTGACATTAAAAAGACAATAGTTAAACTTCCAGTCTTGACAATAAAATAGAACACTGAAATATTATTGCAATTAAAAAGCAAATGACAACTCATATGAGACCCTGAAAGCTTTAATACAATCACATAGTTGTACTATTCATGACATTTACTATATTGAGTTGATATGTACCCCATAAGTTAAATTGTGAATTAATAATTATGAATTGCAAACAAATTAATCTCTGTCCCATTGACTTGAATTCATTTTAATTTTACTCAAGTACAATCTCTTTGTAAATATATAGGAAACTAATCTTCTCACCTCTTTTAAGAGCCTCTGAGAGATCTTTTGTTTCAAGTAAAGCCAGTGTGTCCAACACAAAGGAAATGAAGGAATGTTTGTAAGTTTCTGCATGAAAAAGTTACGACTGGAGCTGTATTTTACTTTGCACACTTTGAAGGACTGACCAAGTGCTTTTAAACCAATAGTAAGCCTGTATGCAAATACTGTAACATAGCCTCTGCCTGAAATTAGCCCAAAATACCTGAACTGGTTAATCGAGATAACAGTATGTTAAGTAATGTTTTTGTTGTTGTTGTTGATAATTTACAGATCTGTTGATTGTAAAATGTTTGATTAATCAAGTAAAAACAAAAATAAATTGCAGATAAAAAAATAAATACCTAAAATTAATAACCTTTAATCCTGTCCAATGCTGTTTTCCAAACAAAGTTCAGTGCAAATCATTACTACACTGTAAAAAACGTAATGACAAAAAGTCAAAACAAATATTTTTATGCTGCTTATTTTAATAAGTTAATTGAGTTTCAAAATTTCTTAAGTTAAAGTTTAACCTAATATTTTTAGTCAGTCTGATTGGTGTAAAAAGGGAAGACGAAGAGGTAAATCTCAAACAAAATAAAGCTAAAGAGTGACAAAACTTACCTGATAACACAAAGCACAGACTTTACAGTCTGTCTTTGCTAGGGCTGCATGATATTGGAAAAATCTGATATTGTGATATTTTATTTTTCTGCGATAAATATTGCAATATGAATACAGTTTCACTTGAATAGCACTACTTGACAGTTTTCTGGGGAGTCTAACAGTGGTCAGGTATAGAAATTGAATAATCATAATGCAATAAAAGCTTTTCTTTTCTTTGTCTCATTTCTAGTCCAAATATCTAAAAAAAAAAAAATCTTATTTTATTTTCAACTTTTGAAGAAATAAAGCAAAATTAAGAGTTTTTTCCTAAAACAAGCAAAATAATCTGCCAGTGGAGTAAAACAATCTTGTTTATGCTTTAAAACTTACATATTTGTTCCATATAAATACAGTAATTAAATACAATTCTTTAGCTCCTGGTCAACTGTAATTTAGACTGAACACTGCATATTGCAGATGAACACATTGATATTGATGCTGAAACAATATATTGTGCAGCCCTAGTCTTCGCCCTTATAGCTCTTGTGCAATGCATTCAGCACTCACGCATCACAAATATAAAAATTAGGCTTCCTTAGAAATTTAGAGAAGATGCACACAATGACAAGCACCTTAGGTTTATTTTATAAACATTATGTGTCATTATGTATGACAGGAGAAATATGTTCCATGGTACCCTCACTCTTATCTAATCCTAATAGCCTCGGCCACATTGAAAACCCAAAACAGTTTTTCTCGTCACATTAAAGGGGTGGTCCAGAGTGTATTTTTAAAGCTTGATTGTAACGACTGTCATATTTCCTAGTTCCTTCAAAGGCCCGCCCTCAAGAGACTCTGATTGGTCAGCTAACATAATGTGCTGAAATTCGCGGATCGGCTCCATGTCACCAGGAAGTGTCCTGCTATAACGTTACAGCCCATCTCGCTACGCCCGTTTGCTGCACGGGGTGTATGCTTGCAACCTGAAGGGTTTATGACATTATTAACCAGGATGTATTTTTTGCTTTTTTTCCCCCCAAACTTCATTCGCTGTAGGTTTTGCTAAGATAACTCTGTAATAGCCAATGTCTCCCTTTGCATTCAACTTTGAGCGTCTTACCTTCAAAGATGTTGTTTATGTTCACACAGCTACATTACACATCAACTAGTGTTTAAAATATGATATTGTAGTGGAACATCCCTTTAAGATATGACACAAATCACTGATATGCTACTTGATCATATATATCACATAGATGATACTCAATACGAAATGAAATTTGACGATATTACTGTCAGAGGTAGGGCGCCACGGTGGCCTAGTGGTTAGCACGTTCGCCTCACAGCAAGAAGGTCGCTGGTTCGATCCCCGGCTGGGCCAGTTGGCATTTCTGTGTGGAGTTTGCATGTTCTCCCCGTGGTTGCGTGGGTTTCCTCCGGGTGCTCCGGTTTCCCCCACAGTCCAAAGACATGCGGTACAGGTGAATTGGGTAAGCTAAATTGTCCGTAGTGTATGTGTATGTGTGTGAATGAAAATGTATGGATGTGTTTCCCAGAGATGGGTTGTGGCTGGAAGGGCATCCGCTGCATAAAACAAATGCTGGATAAGTTGGCGGTTCATTCCGCTGTGGCGACCCCGGATTAATAAAGGGACCAAGCCGAAAAGAAAATGAATGAATGAATACTGTCAGAGGTTTAGTATTTTCTAGTAAAATCTGGTTTTCCCATATCAAAAAAGCACAGAAGAAAGACTAACTTTGAATGACCTGAGGACGAATAGGTTATGACACAATTTTTGGATGTACTTTTCCTTTAGGATCTTTTCCTACTTTTCCTTTAGGAGAAAAACAATTGTAAAATAACAACTTCCCTTTATTAATTTTTCTGAACTAAACAAATAACGCACAGCACTACTATGATTACAGAAAAGTTTGCTCTATTATAATTCACTTACCTTTTAATATGTTTTGGTGCTATTATAACCTGCTGTTAAAAAAACAACAACAACATGATTCTCATTTTAGCCAGAATGGTGAAGCTCTAACTGAGTAACACGTTTCATTTCCATTCCATCTAATAATTCGACCAATTTCTGCAACAGCAATGATGTCTTGAAGGAGGTAGGACATGTCAGATACTAGAGAGCATTTGATTGGTCAGAAGATTTGATGAGAAACTGAAATATGAGATAATGTCAAATAATTTGTTGATTCGTTTTTCTGAAAGTGACAAACCTAAAGATTTGAATGTTTTTTACTTGAAAGTGCAAATTTTGTCACTGTTTCGGAGCACATTAGCTCAGAGATGTCCTTAAAACTAGCATTTTTACACCTAAAAAGTTCATTTTGATTTCACAGGGACTTAAGGGATCAAAATGTTGTCTTAATTGCCAATACAAACTGCCTCTGAGAATCTGAAGGACAAGTAAAAGAGTGACAACTATTTCTGCTTTCCCCTTACATCTCTAAAAATGTGTCTGTGGCATGCACAGTTTGCATGTTATTTTGCATGTCTTAAAACAGCAACACAGGACATTACACTCATATTCCTTTAGCCGAATACCAGCAGGCAAATTAAGTAACATTAAAACCAACAGTTTCGTGGATTTTGTAGATCATTTGGCCTCTACTTAATACTTCAGAGCAAATAAAGATACTCGCTCAATTAGCGCTGCAGTTCTTGTGTATCTGCCGCATAACAAAACTACTTTCCCTTGATAACACAAAATCTTATTTGAAAGCTTGCAGTATGGTTTTTAGTCATTTTCCTACTCCTATGTAGTGCTGAGTTATTTGCTATTCAAAATCATAATTTATCATAATCATAATTAATGGAATTAGATCATTGTAACATATTTTGTAATGCGAAACACACCATGGCTTCTGTGGGTTTTCCATAGTAGTAAACAGTGAGAATACAATACAAGAATACAGTTCCCCCGACCCATAGCTCAACAATATACAGTATGGATGAGGCGTTTGTGTCACATGACTTCATAAAACATTATCAGATCAAGTTAATTTGCGTAATTTGCGTTATTTACAACAGATTATTGCGATTATTGCCTACTATCTCATAATATAGATCTGAAGATATCCATCCAGGAATTAAAACACATGAAACCACACATTTGCACTTCTTTTTGCATAAAAACAAAGCTTGCGTTCATGAGGCATTTTGGCTCCTAGCTTCATGAAACTTCACACACAAACAACACCAAGATCACACACTGCCAATCGCACCATAATCCATTGTTAAGATTCAGATTACTGACCTTATTGCTACCAATTTGATGTTACGAGTATTATTGTTTTGTATATTATTTAGAAGCAAAACTAAAAAAAAATGCTTTCGGGGTTTAAAGGGTTAGCCTTTTAAGGTGACATGCTGACTGATTGACTGACACGTGCGCAATGCGTGAGACCAGCAAACATGACGTAGCTTTCAATTATGATGAACACAGTTTCCATAATTATACTTTATTTATAAATAAAGGTCTTTGGTTCTGCATACAATGACTTTATCTTGCTGGAGTTTATGGCCGTTTCACTTAACTTCAGGACGCATCAATGCCGTTCTGTAGGTCTATTGGAGGCATTCATAATAAATATTCCTAGCAAATCTAATAAATGTTGGAGACATATTCGTTACATAAACACACTAAATCGCACTTCAGCAGCGTTTATTTGAGAGCGCACAAAAAAATTCGGCGCACAAGCAAAGAGATTTACATGCAGGTATTACATTAATGCGATCTCGACTTGTAATACTGCGCTCACAACATTTGTCATTGAAATAACGTTATAGGTAGTTGGAAGATCTGTGTAAGATTTTTGTCGCCACAAAAATCCTAGAGGAAGCACTGTAGGCTATATTATATTATATTATATTATATTATATTATATTATATTATATTATATTATATTATATTATATTATATTATATTATATTTTATTATATTATATTTATTATATTATAGAGTCATTTTGTGTGACAAGAGCTATAAAGCAGCTGTTGCCTGTCAGTAATGTTATGATAAAACATGTTTTTGTAAAACAAAATGATCATCCCTCATTGTCCTTCAACAACAGTATATTGAAACAGGTATACTAAAATATTTCTCAGTGAAGACATAGTGTAATGCACATTTTTGTCATCAGTGGTTGATGGTTGGGTACAGTAGGTGTGGATCTTATAGAAAGATCTTAAAGGAATAATTCAAAGAAAAATTTTGAACACAAAACACATAATAAATTAATGTAAAGAAACTTGAATATATAGTAGGAGAAACAAAAAGTATGGTTGAAACTTAAATTGTAAGTAAGCGGTTACAGATTTTAAATTTTTTGGGGGTGAACGATCCCTTTAATGTAGCCCTGGCAGTGTTCAAATGTACTGTAGGTTACAAATAGCCTAAAATTTAAATGTCAAATGTTGCAAATGGGTTTTATCAGCCAAGACATGCAACAGACACATAAACTTATGCGCTCAGTTGAGTCAGATGATATATTTTAATCAGATAAAATGTATGCGTATAAACCACAGTGGAAACACATAGACAGAATACATTTCTTAAAGCACATCAAAAAAGTCATGTGATTTTGCCTCAGCAGAAGATGTGACTATATAACTAGACTAACCAGTGAACGGATTGAATCTCACACCATCTCAAATATTGATTTAATAATTATACAAATACTTGAGCAAATGTGCATCCTCAAAATAGGTTTGTATGGTTCGGCTATCTTTTTGAACTGTCTTACTACATAATTTTTATAAACATCAGGCACCTGCCTCCAAAAACAAGATAACATGACATAACATGAGTTTCGCTGCCAATCAGAGGCACAAACAAAAGATCCACTAGCAGGGGACGCATGCAACATATAACATAAAAAAGCTACACGTAATGTTAATGTATTCACTAACATGAACAAAGCTTGTACAGCATTATTTAATCACAATTCAACATTTACTAATGCATTATTAAAATTCAACGCTGTCCTAATGTTAACAACCATAAATAATTACTTTAATAAATGTTTGCAGACATACTGGAAATGATCAGTATGGAGTGTGTGAGTTATACACTTTGAACACTTAGATAAATGAAAAATGCACCTCTTTTATTTAGGTTGTATTATATAGACTAACTAGCCAATCATTTTTAGCATTTTATGTAACTTCGAAGGTTTACCTTTAAAATAACACCAACATTTTATATTTATCACCCTACTGTATATGTGGGTAAGATTTTAAATGATGAGCTATCCCTTTTAGTGTTTACAGCCAGTTGGAAACCACAAAACCAAAAATAAAATAGCTTAATGCAAGAAGGTGATATTAAAAAAGACCAAATTCAGTGTCATTTAAAAAAAAAAACTACTGTTTAAAAAAAACAATATAGCACATCAAATTCAATATTCTGTTTGAACCAGATTATGCAATGCATTTTTCAACGTTATCTCACGCCAATTTGTAACTTTCTTTTGATTTAGTGGCTAATTCGTATGAAATCGTACAATCTCATTCCTTCAGTTTAGTACGACTTTTAAAAATCATGCATCTTTGTACAACTGAACTCATAAAATTCGTATGAATTAGCCATTAAACGGACAAAATGTAAAATACTAATGTGTCCTCATGAGATCTGGAAAAGAAATTATTTATATGTAACCAGATTACAGTTGATATGGTCTGTGACAATGTTTTGGCATAGATCATAGAAGTTTTTGACATGCTCTGACAATGTGCATTTTAAGCTTGTTATGATCATATTTTTGGTCCATATGTCATCTGAAGAGGAGAACCAACCAGTTTATTAGGTGAATAAACAACTAAGTCACAGCACAGGTATCGTCTCCGGTAATGCTATATCCAATGCTGACACTTTCGTTGGCACAAGATGCATTGTACATTAGCTTCTTTCAATAAATAAAAAAAACAGGTGTGTTTTGTCACTGACCCACAAGAGTTGCCTGCTTGGAATATATCTAAAATATATTTCTAGATGGTTTATATATATATATATACATATAAATATATATATCTTAAAGTGCAATGTAAAGGCAAAATAAAACAAATCAGACTTTCTCTAGAAGAAAAAAAATTATAAGAAATAATGTGAAAAACTCTTTGTTGTGAAACATCATTTGGTAAATGAAAAATCACAGGAGAGCTAATCATTTTGACTGTATAGATGGTTATAGGTCGGTTATTCCACCATCATTCTCACACCCTCATCTCGGAAACTTAGTTGGTAAAGTAATGTTTGAGTTTCCCATACCATTTGTAGTGGTGTGCGTGAGCATTCATTTCATAAATACAATTATTTATGACATGACTTGACCTCCAGTGACGTTTGTACTTATGAGTTGACAAGTACTAATTATGTCATTCCAATTACAGGTGTGTTCAAGGCCCCTTTGTCAGCAGAAGATGGCAGCATACCCTCTTTTTTTTGTAAGTTTCTAGAGAGTACAGTACATGTTTGTTAAAAGCAATAGTACACCTTAAAATTCTGCCATCATTTACTCACCTTTTTTACTCTCTTAAACATTCATTCATTCATTTTCTTGTCGGCTTAGTCCCTTTATTAATCCGGGGTCGCCACAGCGGAATTAACCGCGAACTTATCCAGCATATTTTTTACGCAGCAGATGCCCTTCCAGCCGCAACCCATCTCTGGGAAACATCCATACACACACATTCACAGTCATACACTACTGACAATTTAGCTTATCCAATTCACCTGTACCACATGTCTTTGGACTTGTGGGGGAAACCGGAGCACCCGGAGGAAACCCACGCAACCACGGGGAAAACATGCAAACTCCACACAGAACTGCCAACTGACCCAGCCGGGGCTCGAACCAGCGACCTTCTTGCTGTGAGGCGAACGTGCTACTCACTACGCCACCGTGGCGCCTCTCTTAAACATAAATGAGAATATTTTCAAGAAAGCTGAAAACTGGTAACCATTAACTTCCATTTTGTTTTGTGTTCAGCAGAATATAGAAATTCATAAAGGTTTGGAAGCACTTGAGGGTGAGTAATCGTGAGTAAATTAAAATTTTGGGGTGAACTATCCCTAGAAAATTAAAAGTAGATAATTTGCATTGTTTGTGTTTTATTATTTTTATATAATCCTTAAAGTCACTTTAAGCAGCATCATTAAAAATGTATTAAATATTATTACATATTAGTAGGGAGCATTTCCAACTTGCATTTTAAGCACTGCCGAGTGGATTGTTGAGCTTCACTGATTGGCCGTTGTTTTTTACGCGCTCAACAAAAAGGACTGCGATTGCTCTTAGGTTTCAAACAAGCCTGAAGGACTCAATTAGTTTGATCAGGTGCGTTATTTTATTGGGGTTGAAACTAAACTGTGCAGAGTTGCGGCCCTCTCGAAACTGACTTTGACACCTGTGGATTAGGGCATAGGGATAAACCATTCTGAATGAAACCCAGCATTGATTCCACCTTAAAAGTCAACTTCGTCCTTTGTGAGTGTGATGGGGTCATCGGTTATGCGTGAATGCCTTGTTTTTTTATGTGCTTGAGACCTACAAATAAAGTGGCGTTCAAAAGCTGTTAAGCACCCTCTTGAGTTCGATCACCGGATGTTAAGTGATATTTTAAAATATTTAATATAAAATTATTTAACTTTAAATAATTGTGTTGCTGTTATTGTTATTATTGAGCAATTCCAGCGTTAAGGATGTGACATTTGCAGTAAAAACTTAATACATAAATTGACAGAGAAGTTATATTATATTGAAACATCTGTTTATATTTTCCAAAACAACCAACAACAGAGTTATGGGATCAGAAAAATATCAATCTGTAAACATTTTTTAGATTTTAAATGAGTAAAAATAATTATGTTATGTAATAGTAGTTATGAGTGTGATCAAAAAAAGTCTGCGAGTTTACAGCATACAGCATGCTTTGTAGAAGTTCTGCAAATTAAACTGCAGTGCACAGCAGTTTTTAAATTAAACTGCGAGCAGCTGCATCACTGCCTGGTTTGGGAACTGCACCGTATCGGATAGTAAGACATTACAGCAGATATTGAGGACGGCTGGGAAGATCATCTGAGTCGCTCTTCCTTCTGTGATGGACATTTATCCCACACGCTGCATCCGAAAAGCCACCAGCATTGTGGCTGACCACACACACCCCTCACACAAACTCTTCACTCTGCTGCCGTCTAGAAAGAGATACAGAAGCATGCGGGCTCTCACGTCCAGACTGTGCAACAGTTTCTTTTATTTTTTTTTTAGGTTATCTTATCTTAGTTCATTTCATTCTCTAAATTGTTATAGTAGTGCACAGTCCTGTGTTATGTTGTCAATTTATGTTGTTTCACTGTATACTGCACTGGATATTGTTGAAATGACTCGACTTGATTTGACTTGACAACCCAAAAGAAATAATGCCAATCAAAAAGAAAAAAAGTTGGCTCACTATGAACAAAAATGATTGATTTTATTTTATTTAACATTTTTGCATTCATGAGGAAAAAGACATCTCTCCATTATGGATGTGACATATGTGAAATTTCTACTTCTATGACTTTGGTAAATTAAAATATAATTGTTTGGAAACACTGACAGAGACAGAGAGTATTTTTGCAGCACAGTAAAATTCAAGGCTACACAAAAAACCTAGAAAGGGTTTTACTATTTTGGTGAAAACCTTTTTTTTCATGGCAAGGTTGACATTTGCATGGAATTGCTCTATTATCATTTACCTATTAAATTAAACATGTACTATAAATGTAACTAATGACATGTAAACCGTTCATAAGAAATTATTCATTTATATAGATTTTTCTTCATCCTTAATCATGGAAACCTGATGTCAGCTTTTCATTAATTCATCAGGTTTATAATATGCTCATTCTGTAGATTTTGAGATCTGGCTTTGATCGATTCACACACAGCACAATAGGAATGACTTCTAGAAAAAAAATCAACATGTTCAAAAGGCATTAAAAGGATGTTTTTAAGAAGACTGTGTGATTTATCTATGTTCTGGGGGAAATACAACAAAATCACAAAGAAACTTGGCACCCACAGAGGGCACTATTATACACTTGCAGTAACACAGGAAATCACTCGTGATGACACCCCTTGACAATGCAATATCTGAAAATACAGAAGAGAGAAAAAAGAAAAGTTATAGCTTTAGCTGTTTTAATGCTGTTGTTGATGCTTTATATTAAAGAAAAGAAACAAATTATCCTCCCGGTAACCTGTGTTTATTTATGATACCCACGATGAAGAGACTGGTGTGTAAAAGAAAGAAAGAAAGAAGGGTTACAGACACGTGTTTTCTATTTAGAGATTGTTCAATTTGTTATCAGTCGTGATGTTCGTTCATTTAGTTGAACTCCTTCTATCTTACTAGGCTACAAGCTACACAGAGCATAGTAGAACAGGGGATGTCAGCAGACAGTTAATGTAAATCCAGTAGATTTAAAGTTTGGTTTTGTCCATCAGAAAGGTTAAAACTCAAATCCATCATAAGTCCCTTATCCCCATCAATCCCTTATGATATTTGAATTTAAAAAAAAATAGAGCTCTAGAAGCTGTTTTCTTTTTTTAAAAGATGCATATAAATCAGTTTATTTACAAAGCGGTCCTTAGTGGTAGAAATAATTGTTCTCCCATTTGTAAAATTAACCTGGTTTTGCAATACAGTAGATACTAGATCATCATTTGATATGTATAAAACAACAATCTAAAGCACCATTACTTTATGTATTGTAGAATTTGTATTACATACATTATAGCACAAAACACAACGTTATGAGGATAATGATGATTGCAAAAAGCCCTTTTACAATTAAAGTCTTTAAATTCAAGTTGTTTATACAGTTTTTTGAAAACGGAATTAAATGCAACATGTTTTCTACTTCCTTTTCTTTTTTAGGTGCTGTTGTTTCTGTTTGCCTCCTGTATCCATTTCCATCAGTCTACACAGCAAATAAGCAGAGCAGGATGCACTGAGGTACGCAAGTACAGGTTGACAGACAGTTAAAGTGTGCATTGCACTTTCAAACCAAAGCAATCATACACAGATTTGAAACCACTTTGATATCAAGGCTTTCAACCAAAAAAAGCAATTTCAAGCTAAGCATGATGGAATTACAAACACCAGAAACACAAGTTATTGATCATGCTCATAACTTTAATACCATTTAAACTTTCCATTGTTTACAAAATTCATGGCAAATTATTGACTGTTAAATGCTAAGGTAAGGCAATTAAACAATAAGTTAACTGTACAAAAAAATATCCTTCAGAAAACCAAATTTAACAATAACAAGCACTCATTAAGCCAAATACAAACAGGACAAAGAAACATGAATAATAAATCAGGAAACTTTAAAATGAGGAAATCAAATAAATACGAACATTAGATTGGAAATCTGCAAAACATCCTAACATACAGTCAAGCCTGGAATTATTTAGGTAATTAATCTTTAAAGGTGCAGTAGGTGATTGTCTTCTGAGACATTTTTGGTTGTGCTGGTTGAAAGTCGCTTTAAATTCCAATAGTATTGATTAAAGTAAATGATCTAAATGTATTTATATGTGTTTTTATATTCTGGGTAAAGCAAAAGACTATGTTCATCCTATTAAAATAGTGACAGGCCAACATCTCCCATAATTCCAATAATTAGCTCAAACTGTCTGTCAGCAAATGCAGATTTGAGCTAGTGTGCTCCTGTTTTCACGCAGCTCTGCCGTAAACATGTGCTGCGCGTTCATGAAAGAGAGAGCGAGAGTGCACAAGCAGGAGCGGTAAACACGTTGAATCAAAACTTTATAAAATCCCGAATCAACATTGGAGTTACTTTTGCATGCTGGAGGAAACACGACACCATGACTGAAGTATTTCTTTTAGACGGGTAATGTTGTGTTTCGAAACTATTTTAGTAACGCAAAGCTGATAATGTTGTTGTTACAGATGGGTTATGTGCACAGAAGTGTTGTTCAGCCACTGAAATCTGCCGGCGATAGACTGATGTGATTATTTTCAGTTTCATAAGGGACCTTTTACAGCATCGATAATGTAGTTTTTATTTAGTTTAAAGAGCCCATATTGTACATTTAAAAAAGGTCATATTTTGGTTTTGGGGGTCTTCATCAACAGGCTGATATACATGCAAGGTCAAAAAACACATTCATTGTCTTATAATCTGCATTTATTTTTACCTCATTATCCCAGCGACTCCCATATGAATCGTTCAGCGATTAATTTGTTCCCAAACAACTCCTTAGCGCGATGCTAAACTGCGCTGATTGGACCGATGAGTCGATGACCCAGTCTGTTGCGATTGGTCGACAGCGCTCAGCGCGAGAGAATGCCCATCACGGCATAGTGAATACGTGAGCATACCTGCCAACACTCCCGTTTTTCCCAGGAGTAGCCCGTATTTCAGACCCATCTAACGACACCCTCCCGATTTGTTATTTCTCCTGGAAAACCACCCCCCGGTCCTCAGCGTTTTGGTACGGTCTGTGAAACCCCCGGGTCGCCAACATTGGTCCGATCGCAGCGCCCGAAACACGCTTCACAGGAGTTAAGACAGCTCACTCCCGAACTCAACCTCCCCAATCTCCCAGCATATTACTCTATTGTTAACCATAACTAAAAAAAAACAGCGACAGACATTCAGTATTAATGCACACAGCAGCAAAAGCTGACCCATTACGACGCATGACCACTGTGCGTGAGTAGGAACAGCCCATGGTGGCCATAACAACGACAAACAGCAGAGGGATACGAGCTCACAAACACATTTTAATCCGTAAACAAAGCGACACGCATCGCGTTTTCAAAACACAATTAAACACATTATTTGCAAGCTAGAGAAAACAGCAAGGCAACAGTTTTAATTACACTTACGTTGAAATGGGGAAGAAGGAGAGGTTCGATAGAGGGTGCACGCCAGATTCACGGTGGCAGGCCAGATCAGCCGTCAGGCCACTGGGAAACGTCCCGGTGCTCCCCATGCTCCTTCTATTAACGACGGCCGGCGAATCTCCCGTTGTAATAGCGTAGATTTTAGAAGCACTCCTCAGAGGGAACACAGCACAAATCTGGGCTAATGCTGAGGTTTATTTTTGCAAAAATGCCTCACGCACTGACTCTCACAGCTTTATCTTTAGGAAGGGAAAAGAGCACAACTTTCCCCTCACACTTCAGAGCACTGCGTCCACGATGTAACATGATTTAACCTGAATGCGATACAGTGCTTGTCATCTTCCTCTTTCTCTTCCTGTCTGTGGGCGGGGCCGGGGAGTTTTAACTTTCCCGGGGTCTGCGCGCGCAGCTAGTGAGCGGGGCTTATGTTTTGTGTTCACGTCATGCCGAAACGGCTAAAGACTCATTATAACAACGATTCATTTGAAGAACAATGAGTCGACTCTTATAGATGAATCAATAGTTTTAAACTGTGCACTTTCAGATTTAAGCCTTAGCTGGACATTTCACTTCACTTAGAGCTGTGGTACACACTACTTGCAAGCTCATTTTCAAAAACCCATAATATGGGCTCTTTAACAACAGAACATCAGTAAATAGTGCTGTTCCACCTAGCCTGCTTTACTGAGATTAAGTTGGTTTTATATTCACATTGGTTCATTTTTTAACAATAACGACCTGTGACGTGCTGCTCACCTTGTTTACCATGCTACTTCATCCCTTTAGCTCAACACATTAGGGAGGGTTCTCCTGTCATCTTTAAGATCTGCGCGCTCGTGTTTTCAGGAGGCATGGCTTTGGACAGCAGTGGAGGGACTGTTTCAGAGATTTATGCTAACAGGTTGGCATTGTGGCAGATCACCTACTGCACCTTTAATGTTCATAAGTGTGGTTTAATGCATGTCTCCATAGAGTAAGATAACGATACCATTTATTAAACTTGCCTTGCCTTGCCTTGCCTTGCCATTAATGAATCTGACTTAAGTATTGACTTAGCACAACTTGTTACGGGTGCTGGAGTTTTATGTATCACACTTAATCAACGTTTCATTATGTCAATAATTCTTACTCACATCAACATACTTTAGATTGTTTTTATAATTTTAAAACAGATGTGGATTGCTATTTTCTGACATTACAGGTTATTTAATGAATCTGATTTGCAATTTAGGATTTATTAATTCACATTTTGTGAATCCTTTCAATCCAGAAGAACTTGAACGATCAAAAGATTTGATTCAGATTCTGAATGTAGCTATCAGTACTTTTCTCTTTTGTTAATTTATCAGTATGTTGTTGCAGTATTGTCTACAATATTGTAATCATGAATATAAGAAACTCATAAGTAGCACATAGCTATTTGTAATTTGTTACAGTACAAAAATAAGAGGTGTACGTTGAATAGTATAAATTTATTTAATATGTCAAAACCACTTCCAAATATCAGTAAATTCCACTGATAAAATCAGATTTGTGAGGGTAAGAGATATATTTTTTAATCTCCATTTTCTCTTGAGAAGTGTACAATAAATATTGCGGTAAAATAATCAACCACCCAGTTAAAGTACAAAAGTCAACCTCATTTTCAAAAGGCAGCATTCCTTTTATTTCATGACTTTAAAAAATCCTGATCATGTAATTATTGGATCATTGAATCCAGCAAGCGGTTATATTTTTCCCTTTGAAAAAAGTTTTAACCCACCCTGCTCTTTTGTTCTATTGACATTGGTCTTTGCACATCGCAAATCTGGGTTTTGTATTTCATCCCACATCACAAAAATCATGTGTGGCAGAAATCTGTGGACTAAAATGATCTCTCTGTAATAGCAAGGGTCAAATTTGTCAACATTTCCAGCTGGAACATTTAGACCAGCAGTTCTTACACCAAAATGGGATGTAGGTTTAAGGCCAGCCTTTTCCAGACACATTCCCATGTAAACGTCATCAATGGGTAGCAGAATTACAGAGTGAGACATGTTGTAGATGGTTCTGGCTGTGAAGCCGGACAGTAGAAATCCTCCTCCACCACAATATGGAGGATATCTCTCAGACTCATGTATCTGAACCGGGACATAGTATTTACTTGGAGGGTACCTTATAGGGCCTACATTCTGGATTATGTGCCCAGTAAAGAGATGTCTACTTCCATCATTGTCTTCTTGACCCTGAAGAAACTCAATCATGTTAAACGTATTGGCAAAAATGTCATCATCTCCATTTAAAAGGAATCTGGCGTGTGGGCAGCTTCTCTCCATCCACTCTAAGAAAAGGATCTGCTTCAGTGTGAGGTTGAAGAAAGAATCCTTGAAGTCCCATTGTAAAATGTCCTTGTTTTTATTGTTCTCCAGCTTCAGTAGCCTATTCAGTCTGCGCTTCTCAAAGCCACTGTTAGTTGTACCGATTATGAAGACTCGACGGATCCACACACCTTTGTGCAGTCTCTCTTCAGCCCATGTTTTCCGCAGAACTTCTCTGCGATCGTAATTCTCAGGAGAACTCTTGATGACCAGCAGGAGGAAGACATCTGCAGAGTTATGAGCTCCACCACACTTATTAGGCACGTCGAGAAGCATGGGAAAACTCTTACAGTGTTGGTAAAGCAGAAAGTCTTTGATATGACCTGGCAGAGTAGAGAATTCAGGAAGTTTATAAGCTGATATATTAGGGTGACAATGTGAAGAAGATGGCTGAAGAGTTTCAGTTCTAGGGATATTTCTTATCTTATTATGAAGCATTTCTTCTATTTCTTTACTCTTTGGATTCACATCATCTTCCTTGGAGTTATTGTTGTTAATTATAATGAGCAGGCTCACAGCACCTGTTAAAAATAATAGTAACAATTCCACATTCTTCTTTCTCATCTTTGCACCTATTTAAGAACAGAGACACAATTCACAGTATTTTAGTCACAAAAACACCAACGTTCACTCAACAAGGACATTATATACAAAAACTACTTTTCTGTTGTATTATTTATGCAGTTATGCTTTTGTGTTCTGAAGATGAAAGTCATACAGGTTTAAAATTGACTGGTGAAAGGGACTGGGTCAGAGTCACAAAAAATAATGCGAAAATTTAATAATCTACAGAGGAGAGTCCAGGTACAGACCAATCAATGTACCATAATGACCCTTTTCAAAAGCATATACAATGGGCACACTGACATAAGTTTCCTTCATCTCTTGATGTCTTTTTGTGATATTTAACCTAACTTGTTTATATAAAACAATCAATCTTTGTTCTTATGAATCAATCATTTGTTTTCAGTATTTTTCTTTTTTTGGTTGAGCAAATAATAAAACAGTTTTATTTATTAAATGTTATCACATTGAATTAGATCAAATTTTTGCTTTATTTTATTTCTTTATTCCATTTTTTAAGCAATTTCAACTCAAAACTGTGTTTGTGTATTAAATAACAACCAAACCACATTCTGAAAAAAAACTGCACCTCTGAAAATACCATTCTTTATGTGGGCAGGGCCTCGATAGAGATAAACTAGACTTTTGAAAACGAAGGTACATTTACCTCTGATTAATCGTCACACCCTTTATATGAATCCTATGACCTGAATGGTGCGATAAGATATTTGTTCTCAAAGGGAATATTTTCTCCTTTTCTTGCATTCAATCCTCAGACTGAATTATGTTTAGAGAGTAAGAGTCGCTCTCAATGCTAAAGTAATTGGTTTAGGCAGTGTAGCTCGAAAAACAGTATGAAAACTACAAACTAGTAATAGAAGAGTAAACAGATGAGGCAGTGACATTTCTTTAAAAGTAGGACTTGTTATTCTTTTTGTTCTAAAGATAATAATTTCAGTCTGGATAATGAAAGAAAACACTAAAGCATGATTTCAATAGAGGCATGTAAGACAACACAACAATGTGAGAGCCTGAAGGTAATGTGTTCACACACAGTGTACTGTAGTTGTCCCATTTATGACAATAGAGTTGACGCACCCCAATTAATTCATTTTTAACAATAAAGAACAATTGACAATAATTAACTTTATCAAAAATCATAAATTACAAACAAAATATTATTTGTCGTATTGATTTGAATTCATTTTAATTTCACACATGTAACTAAGATTCAAATTGAAATCCTCACCTCTTTTAAGAGCCCCTTAGAGATGTTAGCAGAATTTTCGTTTCAAGTAAAGCCAATGCAGTGGGTCCGATACAAAGGGAATCACTGAATGCTTGTAAGTGTCTGCATGAAAAACATACCACTTGAGCTGTATTTTGCTTTGCACAATTTAAAGGGCTGATCAAGAGCTTTCAAGACCAATCATATGTCAGTATGCAGATACTGTTTTCAATTAACCTGAAACACTTGAACAGGTTGATCAAGATGTTATCTCATTCATTAATGACACCTTTTCTTGACTTAATGGATAGGGTACTTTAGTTAGATACTTGATTTAAATTATGATGCATAAGTGCATTATTGCTGATTCAAACGTTCAAGCTTGCTTTTATAACTAAATAATTATGATTATAGCTGGGATAAAAATAAACAAATAATGTAAATAATGTTCTGTTTCATAGATCAATCATTTCACCTTTTAATGCCTCAATGTATCAGGAGTTGTTTTTATGGCATATTTAGGACTCATGTGATGACTCCTTTTGTTTTTTTACAGCAGAGAAGAAAAAAAGTCATCCAAACAAATGGAAGAGCCTGAGCAAATTAAATAACCTTTAATGTTAACAGTCAGCATCATTTTGTTGAACAATAATGTAATGAGGTGTTGTACTGTACATGCCACACTACTTTACGATCATAAAAATACACTCACAGCACTGTGAGCTTAGCAAGAGCAAAGCACCAATATATTTTATGGTTACTGTGTTGCAGTAGTCAGTGACAAGAATAAGTGATTGCGGAAACTAAGCCTTATCTACAGTACAAAAAATAAATAGCTTCTGATAAGCTGTCTGAACACTTTGAGTAGACTTTATATAAACAGTCAACATCTTTATTGCGTGACTATAAAACAAGTTTCTTCACTTTTCCCTTCGTGGTAGATGCTTCCTCGAAACTGATTGCATTCTTCTCCTCCTCCTGGCTCTCATTTGTTGGCAAAAAGACATGCCAGTGGTTTGTCACCTGCTCTTTATTTATGAAGCTGCAAAACATGTCATTAATCATTGCCCATTGTACACATTCATCTTGTAATGTTTCAATGCATGGGGTTTCAGTACCACTTTTATCTTCTTTTGAAAAATTATATTTTTATCCATTTCTCAGTGAATATAGTCCATAATTTCTGGTACATTTAAACAAAACTATTTTAAACAGTTATATTTATTGAAATAAGACTTTGGCCACCTAACATCTTTAGCGACAGAGAAAGATAATAGATTTAAATTTTTTAAATTATTGTAAAGAAAATGATTTGATATATTTTATGTTTCTCTTGATTTTTCTTGTTTATCACAGTTTTATTTAATATTTTTTCCAACAAATTAATTTGGGTGTACTCACATTTGGACAGCGATCTTAGTTTTGACTTTGATACTGGCTAATGTACACAAATATATCATTGTAATATGATATGTGAGACATGTACGTCTTTATCTGCACTGTATATACAGTAGCAATGCATTTAGCACTGTGTGTATGTGCATACAGTATACAGTCAGGTCCATAAATATTGGGACACCGACATAAATCTAACATTTTTGGCTCTGTACACTAAAACAATGGATTTGAAATTAAACAAACAAGATGTGCTTTAACTGCAGACTGTCAGCTTTAAATTTAGGCTGCCTCCAAATCAGGTGAACTGTGAATTACAACTGTTTGCTTATGTTAAGGGACCAAAAGTAATGGAAAAATTGGCTTCTCAGCTGTTCCATGGCCAGGTGTGTGTTATTCCCTCATTATTCCAATTACAATGAGCAGATAAAAGGTCCAGAGTTAATTTCAAGTGTGCCATTTGCTTTTGGAATCTGTTGCTGTCAACTCTCAAGATGAGATCCAAAGAGCTGCCAATGTTAATGAAACAATCAATCATTAGCCTGAAAAAACAAAACAAACCCTTTAGAGAGATAGCAAAAAAATTAGGCATGGCCACAACAACTGTTGGAAACATTTTTAAAATGAAGGAATGCACCAGTGAGCTCAGCAACAGACCTGGAAAACCACAGAAAATAACTGTGGTACAGTAGATAACTGAAATTCTCTCCCCGGTGAAGAAAACAACCTTCAGGAATGGATTTAGGTGTATGTGTGTTAGAGTCAACAATCAAGAGAAGCAGAGTGAATACAGAGGGTTCACCACAAGATGTGAACCATGGTTAGCCTCAAAAACAGGAAAGCCAGATTAGAGTTCTAAAAAAGCCTTGACAGATGAGATCAAGATCAACTTGTACCAGAGTGATGGGAAGTAAAGAGTATGGAGAAGGTAAGGAACTGCCCATGATCCTAAGCAGTGAAGCATGGTGGTGGTAGTCATGGCGTGGCCTTGTATGGCTGCCAATGAAATTGGTTCTCCTGTATTTATTGATGATGTGATTGCTGACAAAAGCAGTTTTTGGGCAATATTATCTGCTCATATACAGCCAAATGCTTCCGAAAATCATTGGACGGTGCTGCACAGTGCAGATGGACAATGACTCAAAGCATACTGCAAAAGCAACCAAAGAGGTTTTGAAGGAAAAGAAGTGAAATGTTGTGCAATGGCCAAGTCAATCACCTGATGTGATTCTGATTAAGCATGCATTTCACTTGTGAAATGCCCCAAGAACAAGCAGGAACTGAAGACACTTGCAGTAGAGGCCAGGCAGATGAAACCCAGCATCTGGTGATGTCTATGCGTACCAGACTTCAGGCAAGGATTTACAACCAAGAATTAAAAAGAGCAAGATTGATTTATGATTATTTTTCTGACCCTTTACTTTTTTTCCCCTTAGCAAGTGGGAGGCACATATGCAAGCTATTGTAATTCCTACACAGTTCACCTCATTTGAATGTAAATACCCTCAAATTAAAGTTGACAGTCTGCAGTTAAAGCACATCTTATTTTATTCTCGTTTGATTTCAAATCCATTGTGTTGGTGTATAGAGCCGAAAATGTTAGACTGTATATACAGAACATGATAATTGCTTTCTCTGTCTATGGTGCATTGGGATGTAGTGTTAATGACTGTCACTTTACTATCAATAGGCTTTTTAAAAGTTCTTTTCTTCCTGTGACAGAAAATTACATAGTAAGCCACCACACAGCTGGGTGTGGCAAAATGATAAGTTAATCACTATAATTAGACACTATGTTGACTAAAAAAAAAATCAATGGCAACCCATGAGAACCAGTTTTTTGTTGTTTGTCATTTTACACAAGGAACATTCTATTTTTGTTACTGATAGAAATAATCGTTCTAATAGATAGATGGCATTTAATTAAAGCATTTAATTAATTTACTAAAAAACTCATATTAATCCATATATTAATATTTGCCTTTAATATTTATATTGTGTGGTAATCGTACAATATCAAACTCAAGACTGTGCTTCATTGCAATAAAGGGCAGGTGAAGGAGTTACATTTCTGCTTCACATACCTTTTATTCTCTACCGGAACGCTGAATGTTTGAGAGAAAACAGCTAATAAACCACTGGCATTCATGAACTGGATTCCAAAGAAGACACATAAAAATATATAAAATATATATATTAAAAGAATTGACAATTCTAACGACAAACTTGAGGAATTGCAGAATGAAGCACCTAGAAAATACGTTCTTTCTGTACTTTAGTGGGAGTGTGTGAAAGTTATTCTGAATGGCAGTAATGTTAAGGGTGTCAAAATTAATTGTTTCTTCAGTGCACCGTGATGGAGACACGGACAATTTGGTATCGGTTCAGTAATCATAACAGGTTATTACGTACTGATGTCTTTTATCTCATATGCTCTATATTGCTGTATCGTACTATTTCGAGGGAGGCGAGCGTGAGTATTTAAAAGAAGAAACTACTTAAAAACGCAGAAACTCTGCACAATTCACTGCGTGTGTTTGCTGGACAGTCTTTCACTGACACTGAAGTTACAGCAGAAGCCCCTATTTCACTGCTATGGAAAAAATGAAACTCCATTTCTGCTCTCTTTCTCCCTCTCACTCACTGTGGACATTTGACCTGCTGTCGTGAGGTAATTTTTCCTGTGCTCTCAGTGGTTACAGCAATACTTCTGTATACTGACATGAACGCGTGTCTGCACAGCGAGATTTCTCTTCCGCATCTATCATGGATCAGCTGTGATCACCGCTGCTGTTTATCAGTTTCACTCATCGTTGAACAGCACCAGAGCGTTAGAGCCAATCGCAGCCCTTTCTGTTGAGCCCATGACCAATAATAGGGGTGTAAGAACTCGCTCGACAATGCTCAGAAAGCAAGCGGGATAATGCATGTTCTTGAGTTTTAAAGGTACAGTTCATATATCTGACTGTTTGCATTAAAGGACAAAATTCTATTACAAATAATATATAAATATATTCATTAATTTGAATACAAGAATTGTATCAATACTGGAATATTTTAAATGACACGATTTTGCTTTTGGTTAGTATCGATACCAGCTTTGTGCTTTTGCACTCTCACCAGCAGCAGTTGACACATACTGCATGTGACGGACACTACAGTATACAAACACGCTTGGAATTAGTTGATGGACGTAAACATATATTAATATTTATCTCAAACCCACACCTAATAAATCCAGCAAATCTAAACCTTATATTTTTTTAGTTAGTGTACACACTAAATGCTAAATGTTATTGCACAATTAACAACAGATTATTTCTTGATCTTCATTCAGTGTGAAAATAAAACAAAATAAAAAGTAAACTAAACACCAGGAGCACCAATGAGGTCTAATCAATTCTAATTATGAGAAAAGAAAATCTAAAATTCACTCGCAATTAAACTGTACACTCAGAAGAAAATACAAAGCTGATACAAAGATGATATTAAGGTGGTTCTAAAACAAACTATGCACTTTTAAATATAATTGAATTGCATAAGAAGAGCTTATTTTAGATAAGAGTATTTTCAATACATAAAATAAGCATAAAAATGTGATGATAGCAACTACTATTGCTGAGCAAGAATTTTTTTACATGAGAATACTGAGGTAGTATTGCTTGTGTGAAAATAAGAATGTCTGTGCGCATTGCAAATCTGGGTTTTGTGTTTCATCCCACATCACAAAAATCTACAAGGATTTCTCTGTAATAGTAAAGGTGAAATTTGTCTTTCTTCATAGTGGGGACATCTTTACCAAGGTTTCTAACACCAAAATGGGATGTAAGTTTGAGGCCAGCCTTTTCCAGACACATTCCAGTGTAAACATCATCAATGGGTATCAGAATTACAGAGTGCAACATGTTGTAGATCATTCTGGCTGTAAACCCAGAGAGCAAAAAGCCCCCTCGGCCACAAAATCGAGGCTATGTCTTAATCTCCTTTGTCTGATTCTTTAGAGACGTTTTGTTAATGATAAGGAGCATCTTTCACTCAAGTAGATGTATTGTAGGGCTGCACAATATATCGTTTCAGCATCGATATTGCAATGTGCGAGTCCGCAAGAGTCACATCGCATGGATCTGCAATGTAGTCTGGATTATAGTTGGTCAGACATTACAGTTAACAACACAGTGGAGTAATTTCAAATTTTAACCTTCGAGTAAAATTATTTGCATGTGTTTTAAGGCCTGACTGTAAGTATTTTGAACAAACTTAAAACCATTTGGTTACAATAAACATTTGTAGCTTAAAAACAATATAATTAAATATAAATAAAATAATATAGTGTTTATTATTATTATTATTATTATTATTATTATTATTATTATTATTATTATTATTATTATTATTAATTTCTGCTTCTGAATGCTGTTTGAAAATCATAAATCATTGTTTATTTGCATCTTTTGTCTGTTGTATTTAACTGCTTGTCATTTTAATATGATATTTTAGGCAGAAAATACATTATGTATTATGTATTAAATAAAAACAAAAACATATTTGCTTAATAAAAAGTTATAATGGCATTTGTTATATGCTCTATATTCATTTTTAAATAAGCAAAATTGTATTATTTAACTTTTAAAGTTTTTACTTAGGGGTCGCATTGTGGTGTAGTGAGTAGCGTTCGCCTCACAGCAAGAAGGTCACTGGTTCAAGCCTCGGCTAGGTCAGTTGGCATTTCTGTGTGGAGTTTGAATGTTCTCGTGAGTTTCCTCCTGGTGCTCCCATTTCCCCAACAGTCCAGACCTGTTTGTGTTTTTTTCCATTTTAAACATAAAATGTTTACGTCACAATATCTTTATCTGTGTTTAACAGAAAGAATAAAAACTCAAACAGGTTTGAAACAAGTGAAGGGAGTAAATAGTGGGTGCATTTTGATTTTTGTGTAACCGGCCCTTCAACAATCCATTTAAGTGCAAGTAAAAAAAAACCCAAAAACGGACATTTCGTTTTACAGGCTGACTGCCAGTTGTTTACCGACCCTGTTGAATAACTGCGAAAAGTAGACAGATTACATTATCTTATCCTTATTATCTTGTAACGTGTATTCTATCTTTCTTGAGCAGGCGCATTTGTCTGTTCTGCACTCGCTCCATAGCTCGCATAGTTAAAAAATGAACGTTTTTTCGTGAGAGTCCAATTGACTAACGTATATTGATCTTGATATTGAGTTAAGATATAAAAAAGATATAGAATTGCATAAAGATATATATTTTTAATTTCGCATAGCTTGCACAGATCTCATAATGAAACGGCTTGTTTATGAACCCAAAGAAGTTCTGTACAATTCTGAGGTAAGAAATAAATGTGTTATAAATTATTTTAATTTTATGTTTACTCGTATTTTTAATTGTCCCTGAATAAATGTAATTTTTTCTGTACTTTGTTGAAGTCATTGAAGCTGGCATGTAAGGTAGCGGAATGAATGTTCTGTTTGCTGCTGCTACAGACACATTATTCATTCATTCATTCATTCATTCATTTTCTTGTCGGCTTAGTCCCTTTATTAATCAGGGGTCGCTACAGCGAAATCAACTGCCAACTTATCCAGCATATTTTTTATGCAGCGGATGCCCTTCTAGCCGCAACCCATCTCTGGGAAACATCTATACACACACATTCCCACTCATACACTACGGACAATTTAGCCTACCCAATTCACCTATACCACATGTCTTTGGACTTGTGGGGGAAACCGGAGCACCCGGAGGAAACCCACGCAACCACAGGGAAAACATGCAAACTCCACACAGAAATGCCAACTGACCCAGCCGGGGCTTGAACCAGCGACCTTCTTGCTGTGAGGCGAACGTGCTATTCACTACGCCACCATGGTGCCGACAGACACATTAACATGATTTAAATATGAAACATATGATTATTAAATTTTAAACTTAGCTCAGGCTACTTCTGTATCTGACTACTTGGTGCTATTTCTGAGTGAGTGACGAGTGTTTGTGTGCTTTAGTGCCATGCATTTAGTACAGAACAAGCGATTCAACTGACAGAAACATTGTTATGTTGTTTGGGAGGTAGTTGATAATATTACGGCTTTTCTCCTTTAATTCAATTTAATTCACCTTTATTTGTATAGCGCTTTTACAATGTAGATTGTGTCAAAGCAGCTTCACATAGAAGGTTATAGTAAATTGAAAATGTCAGTTTAGTTATTAGCTAGTATATTATTAGCTAGTATATAGCTGAGTTCAGTTCAGTTCAGTGTTGTTTAATATTTACTACTTAGAGTTCAAACACTGAAGAGTAATCCATCGGTGCGCAGCTCTAGCTGCAGTCTAGTCGCCGGACGCTGGAGAACTCGAGGCTCGTCTGTCCTTGGAGGGTCACAGGAATCCGTCTCTTGCTTGCTACTCCGCCAAGCAGCTGCTCAGGATACAGCGAGGTCCAGGGTTAAGGAGCCTTGGAATCGTCTCGTCACGGGTCTTGGATCGCATCAGTGGCGCTGCATAGTCTCTGGGGGCCTCGGGATGAGTATCCCCAGTTGAAATCGAGAACAAAGAGAATAATTAGCGTAGCTGCTGTTCATAGTTTATATAAAGGAGATGCGTGGAGCACAGTCATGCATCATACAGCTAAGTGACGTATTGAGTGAATGCTTTATTAAAAAGATAGGTCTTTAATCTAGTTTTGAACTGTGAGAGTGTGTCTGAGCCTCGGACATTATCAGGAAGGCTATTCCAGAGTTTAGGAGCCATGAATGAGAAGGCTCGACCTCCTTTACTTGATTTTGCTATACTGGGTACTACCAGAAGCCCTGAGTTTTGAGATCTTAAAGAGCGGGTTGGATTGTAGCGAGACAGAAGGTTGGTTAGATAAACAGGAGCTAGATTATTTAATGCTTTATATGTGAGAAGTAATATTTTAAACTCAATACGAAACTTAACAGGCAGCCAGTGTAACGAGGATAAAATTGGGGTGATATGATCCTATTTTCTAGACCTGGTAAGAACTCTGGCAGCTGCATTTTGTACTAGCTGAAGTTTGTTAATAGAGGAGGCTGGGCAACCAGCGAGCAGAGCATTACAGTAATCCAACCTAGAGGTCATAAAAGCATGAACTAGCTTTTCTGCATCTGAGATGGATAGCATACTTCGTAGCTTAGCAATATTTCTCAGATGAAAGAATGCAGTTTTTGTGATGTGAGAGATATGGTTTTCAAAAGTTAAATTGCTGTCTAATATGACACCCAGATCTTTAACAGTAGAGCTAATGTTAACTCTGCATCCCTCTAGTTGCAGGTCGAGTTGTGAGATCTGCTGTGTACAGGATTTAGGTCCTATAAGTAATAGTTCAGTTTTGTCTGAGCTTAAAAGAAGGAAGTTGTTGGTCATCCAGTTTCTAACATCTTTAATACACTCAGTTAGTTTTGATAGTTTAGACGTGTCGTCAGGTTTAGTAGAAATATATTTGAGTATCATCTGCATAGCAGTGAAAGCTGATACCGTGTCTTCTAATAATGTCTCCAAGGGGTAGCATGTAAATTGTAAACAACAAAGGGCCTAAAACTGATCCTTGAGGCACCCTATACTTTACTGGCCTGACTTGTGAAGGTTGTCCATTAATATTCACAAACTGGTAACGATTAGTTAAGTATGACTTGAACCATTGTAAAGCCCTTCCCTGGACACCTGTATAGTTTAAGCGATCTATGAGGATATTGTGGTCAATTGTGTCAAATGCGGCACTAAGATCTAGCAGGACTAACAGCGAGATGCACCCTTGGTCAGCAGCTAATAGTAAATCGTTGGTTATTTTCACTAATGCAGTTTCTGTACTGTGATGAGGCCTGAAACCTGACTGGAACACCTCAAAAACATTGTTCATCTGCAGAAAGGAGCATAATTGGGCAGAAACAACTTTTTCTAGTATTTTAGACATAAATGGAAGATTTGAAATAGGCCTATAATTAGCTAAGTTGCAGGGGTCCAGTTGTGGTTTCTTAATAATAGGCTTAATAACAGCTAGCTTGAAAGAGTTTGGAACATGTCCTAATGACAAAAATATCATCATTTACTGTTCCAAAATATCATAAGTGTTTCTCAAAATCAAATATTTTGTGTTCAAAGGGGGAAAATATTGTTTTTTACCCAGACACTTAAAAAGAATATATATTTAGAGCAGCAATCACAATACCGTGAAACCATATTTTTATCCAAGGTTTTCTTATTGTCAGAACCTTATACAGGTCCATGCCTAGTGGGTATGCATGAATGTGTTGTTTTATATGCTTGATACTTGACAACATTTAGTCTTGAAAAGAAAGTGGCATTTAAAGGCCGTTAAGCGCCCTCTTGAGGTTGATCACTCGATTTTAAAAAATATTTTAAAATATTAAATATAGCATTATTTATCTTTAAATAATTATGTTGCGGTTATTATTACTATAATTTAACTAATAATATAAATCTATATTATAAATGTAACTATGACATATATACTGTTCATAAGATATTATTCAGTTATATAGTTTTTTATGTCAGCTTTTCATTCATAATGTTCATTCTGTAAAATTTGAGATCTGGTTTTGATAGATTGACACACTGCCCCAGAGCAATGGCTTCTTGAAGAAACTCAGCATGTTCAAAAGGCAACAAGAGAATATTTTTAAGAAGAGATATAGCCGACTGTATGTCATCTCTGTCCTGGGCAAAATACAGCATAAATAAAAAATACAGAGAATCTTTTTACCAACAGAGGGCACTATTGTACACTTAACAACACTGCAGATTGATGCAGCAAAGGCCAAAAGTCAGGAAATCACCCCTTCTTGACTTAATGGACGGTCTGAAAAAACGGAAGAGAAATAGAAAGGTGAAACGTTATAGAGTTTAGCTGTCGATGCTTCAGGTTAAAGATAAGAAACTAATTATCATCCTGGTAACACCTGTTTATGCACGATGCCTTACGTTGAAGAGTGTGTAAAAAAAAAAAAGGAAAGAAAGAAGGAAAACAGACGTACCCATGTTTCTAGATTGATCAATTTGTTATCAGTTGTGATCTTTGTTCATTTGCAGCATATTCAAAAATGTCTCCTAGCTCTTTACAATTGAACCTCCATCCTAAATTACGATTAGGCCGGAACACGGAATCTGCCCACGCAGAATACTGCAGATTTCCGCAGATTTATAGCCCATCATTGATTCGGGTTATTTACTTAAATATGTGTAAATTTATATTTATTCGTTTTTTAAATTAATTTCAGTAATATTATTGACTAATATGAAAAATATTATTTATTTACAATACAGTTCAATACTGTAAAGTAATATTAGATATATGTAAGATAGTAGATATATTATATGAGAGACTTGCATTGTTTACCAAATAAAGTGGATCTAAGTGGATTAGCATTATAAACATTAAATAAAAGTCAAAAAGGTATTATTTTTTTATTTAATGTATTTAGGTTTTAGTTATGATACTTCCAAAATCATTCAGCATAAATCTACAGATTTTTAACAAAATTCACAGCAGAAATATTATTAATTATAATTAATATTATTAATTATAATAAGCCACACTGAGCAGTAGAGCATGTTGGTAGAAGGTTTGTTAATGTCCTTATTGAGGAATTTATTGATGTATTGATGAGTTTCTGATGATCGCATTACTTTCAGTTGCATTATTATAATGCTTTGTATGTTTGACCTTTATACTTTGTATGAAGAAGCCATGTTTAAGCAGCCTGTAGTCTGACGAGAAAGATACTGTGCAAACACAGCCAGAAAAAGGGAAAAGAATTAAAAGAGCAGGATGTGTAAGTAATGTAATGGAATCTGATCTATTGAAGTAAGGTCATGAGGCCACTCGCATTCTGTTTCATGGGACTGATGCTAGTGTTTACCTGCACACTCAGACATGCACCCACCCCACTGTCAGTTGCAATGACATCCAAAATCCTATGACCCTAAAACTACCCGTGTGAACTTCAGCTTAACTCAGCTTGATGTACAGTGAAAAAGATATATTGTTAAGCATTGTTTTTGCTGAATTGCCAAATTTGAAGTAGGAAGGAAAGACCTTAACTGGCCATGGGTAGAACCCCTAAAAAATCTGATGTTCTATTGGTGGTTAACAAATTACTCAACTGGCCATGGGTAGGGAGCACCTGGCAGAGTTGAGATCCTATTAGTGGAGAAGCTAATGGAGTTGTGCTAATGTGCTTATGTGAGTGTTAAGACAAAGAAGTGTATTTAAACTGTGTGCTAGTCTATACTCATCAGACACTCAAACGACCTGTCTGTTGTTACTGATGCTGTAAAAATTAAATTGCTTTGCCTAAAGACTTCGGAGATCTCAGACTTTGTTATTTTTTAAAACTTTGACTTAGAAACTTAGAAAGTATTTTGCAGACCAGATTCTTTTTTCCACAACATCCACCAGAAAGGTTAAAATTCAACTCCTTAGTGGGATTTGAATTTTAAAAATGTTTGTTTTTAATACCATTGGAGCTCTGGAAGACTAGTAACTCTTTTCTTTCAATAGGTGAAATACATCCATGTTTTGTTTTCTTCCACCTGCAGATCATTTTCTGTGCTGCTTTTTTTTCTTTTCTTTTTTAAATAAAGATGCTTCGATAAATCAGTTTAATTACAAAGCAGTCTGTAATGGTAGAAGTTATTGTTCTGTCATATGTAAAACGAAACTGGTTTTGCAATACAGTAGATTCTAGATTCGAGATCATGAACTGACATGTATAAAACAACAGTGTAAAGCACCAATACTTAAAAGGGGATTCATGTTACATGTACATTATAGCACAAAACACATAACATTATGAGGATACTACTGAACGCAAAAAGCCCATTTACAATTAATGTTTAAATGGTTAGTCTAAAAGCCCAGTTTTTTATTACGTTTTATTGAAAATGGGATTAAATGCCACAATTTTTCTTACTTCCTTTTCCTGTTGCAGGTGCTGTTGTTTGTGTTGGCCTCCTGTGTACATTTTCTTCAGTCTACACAGCAAGTAACCAGAGCAGGATGCACTGAGGTATGCAAGTATTTGCTGACAGGCAGCCATATACACAGGTTTGAAACCACTTTATATTGTTGATATCAAGATGTGAAATTACGTCCTTGAAATCACAAACACCAGAAACACAAGCTATTGATGATGCTCATGACTTTAGTACCATTTAAACTTTCTATTGTTTACCATTTTCATGGCAAATTTTGCTAAGGTAAGGAAATTAAACAATAAGTCAAGTGTGAAAATAAATATCCTTCAGAATACAGAATTTAACAGAATCATAATAACTCATTAAGCCAAAGACAGACAGGTCAAAGAAACGTGAATAATGAATTAGGAAATCAAGTTTTTACAAACATTATGGATTCCAAGAAAACATCCTAACATACAGTCAAGCCTGGAATTATTCAGGGAATTAATCTTTAATGTCCATAATTGTGGTTTAATGCATGTCTCCATGATGTATCACACAATCAGCATTTCATCATGTCAATAAGTCACAATATTGACTCATATCAACATACTTTATATTCTTTATTTTGCAGTTTGTTTTTGCAAATGTAACAAACAGTACTAGTGCCTACAATATTGTATTCATAAATATAAGAAACTCATAAGCAGCTCATGGCTGTTTGTAATTTGTTACAGTACAAAAATAAGAGGTATTGGAAAAGCATCAATTTATTTAATATATCGAATCCACTTTAGAATATCACCTAATTTCACTGAAAAAAAATCAAATCTGATTTGTGAAGGCAAGAGACAGATTTTTCAATCTCTATTCTCTCTTTTTCAAAAATATAAATAAATAAATAAATAAATCCTATGAAATTTACTATAAATATTGCTGTGAAAGAATCAATCACCCAGTTAAAGTCAACCTCATTTTCAAAAACCAACATTTATTTTATCATTACTTTTAAAAATCCTGATCATTTTGAATCCAGCAAGCTGCTATATTTCTCTTTGGAATATCTTTACCCAGCCTGCTCTTTTATTCTATTGACATTGGTCTTTGCACATTGCAAATCTGGGTTTTGTATTTCATTCCACATCACAAAAATCATGTGTGGCAGAAATCTGTGGACTAAAATAATCTCTCTGTAAAAGCAAGGGTCAAATTTGTCGACATTTCCAGCTGGAACATTCAAACCAGTAGTTCTTACGCCAAAATGGGATGTAGGTTTAAGGTCAGCCTTTTTCAGACACATTCCTATGTAAACATCATCAATCGGTAATAGAGTTATGGAGTGTGACATGTTGTAGATGGTTCTGGCTGTGAAGCCAGACAGTAGAAATCCTCCTCCACCACAATACGGAGGATATCTATTAGACTCCTGTATCTGAACAGGGACATAGTATTTACTTGAGGGCTTTCTTATAGGTCCTTCATTCTGAATTATGTGCCCAGTAAAGAGATGTCTACTTCCATCATTGTCTTCTTGACCCTGGAGAAACTCAATCATGTTAAACGTATTGGCAAAAATGTCATCATCTCCATTTAAAAGGAATCTGGCGTGT